>JASANF010002908.1:0-31926 GCA_030248245.1 Trissonchulus sp. WLG1_4 | reverse complement strand
GCGGGAGCAGCTGATTGTATTGGTTCTGCAGTTCCAACAGTATTTTGACGACGGATGTCGCTAGTGCTGATTCAATCATGACATCCTCTTTATACATCACCGGCAATTGGCATGGCACTATTATTTTCGGTTCGCGGTGGCACAACAGTTTTGTGAATTGGTTGGACATTGAAAGGTGGTTGCTTGGATTTACTTTAGGGTCCGATCTTGGAAAGGCAGTTTTGCACCAGGTATGGTGAATATTAGTTTCTTGAAGTCGAAAGAAATTTGGCCCAGTTGCGACAGGATGTCTGTTCCTAGCACCAGATCGTAAGGGCAGTTGGCCATGATGTGTATCGGGTGATCACTAATTATCGTGGCACCGATTTGGATCGTGAGCACGATGGAGCCAACAAGGGTTAGTAGTTGTCCAGTCATCGATCGAGCACACGTCACTGGACTGTTCATCTTGCCAAATCGCCATGCTATGTGCTGTGCTATCAAGGTAAATGAGCAACCAGTATCAACAAGCGCTTTTATTGGCATGCGTTGTACTGTTACCGGGATTGTAAGTTGGCGTCGGTTGGTGATTCCATGAGATGTTTCAACTATAGATGCAATTTGTGGTGGCCACAGATTGTAGGTAGGTTAATGGAAAACAGGATTTGGAGAAACTTCTTCAGCAACACAAAGCGTGTGGCTTGTAGTGGGGGGCGGTATGTCGCCCGGTGGTGGTGGCGGTGGCTGCGCAGCGTTGTTTCTGCTACAACAACGGTTGAGGATGGTATGCCTCTTGGTAAATACTGTATAGATGAGGGCGATTATGAGGACAACTACAGCGCAGATTACAAGACCGTTGATGAGCAACTGGATCGGTCCTTTCAGCAAGTTGGAGACTCCGTGACTCAGCCCGTCAAAAGCTGTACCCAGACCACTACCAACTCCTTCAGCTAATTCACCAAGAGCTGTACCGGCTGACTCGATTGTTGCACCGATACTCTGTCCGACACCGGCGATGGCACTCCGAACTGCGCGTGGATCGTAGGCGAAGGACGCTGTATAATTGACCAACCGGTGTAATCTTTGTTCTACATCGGCTAATCGTGAGACGTGCGACTGTAACATACCTAGGGTTGATACGATGCCAATCAGCTCGTT
The DNA here is from genome assembly GCA_030248245.1 of Trissonchulus sp. WLG1_4. Taxonomy (NCBI): domain Eukaryota; kingdom Metazoa; phylum Nematoda; class Enoplea; order Enoplida; family Ironidae; genus Trissonchulus; species Trissonchulus sp. WLG1_4. The sequence goes on along the minus strand of JASANF010002908.1, from coordinate 30,789 downwards.
GTGGAATAGGGCGGGAGTTGAGAACGTCGGTACTGAGGTTCCTTTTGATTGCCAAAACATATTATATGGTAGCTCAGTCACATGGATTGGTCCTTTCGTCGTTCTAAAACCAAACGAATTTTTATATATCGCACTCAATTGATGATGGCAAGCGACTTCAGCTGAACTGGCTACAAGGTCGGTTGTACCGGGAACCATGAACCAGAGGGTTTTATTAACCGTTACTGGTATATATTCGTAGCATGTTTCGTTGAGCCGATAGTCCCAATGAATTTTTGTCGGTTCCACTTTTCGGCATTGCCAGACCATCAAAATTTCACCAGCAAACGCAGCTGATATATCCGTACGGTTTAACAGCACGCGAGCACCTATGACTGGGTCAAGCCGCATCGTTTGTTGTATCATTTCTAGCTGACGGTTTGCTATCGTGCATAATGCAGTCCATATTTGACGAAATCCTTGAGCTTGAACTTCTAGTAATTTCTCCTCCAGATACTGCAGCTTAACGTTGACTGGATCGAAACTAACAGCAATTGTACTATTGGTTGTTGTTGGTGTGGTCCCCGTTCCATAACTATCGTTCAGGTGAACCATGTTATCGTTGGTACTCCGTCGGTTCGGTTGCTTGTGGTTCAACAATTTGACAACAACACCTTGATCAGTCATGGCGCTGTCTCGCGGTAAGCAATTCGGTGTAGCATGGTTACTGAGGGAGAAAGCGGCCTGTAGTTCATCAATTAATATATGATTAGCACTGAAATCTGCTTCGAATTGTCCCTTCCAAGTGTAAGGACACGATGTTTTTAAAGTCTTGGTGTCCCACATTATCAGACTGTCGTCGGTTACACAGTTGCCACTGGCAGCGGCGCAACCTCCGACATCGCCGAGGTCGCTGGCCAAGTGGTGGCCATTAATTGTGACTACTTCGCCAAGTTCGATAACAAAGTTGGTTGTTTCTTGGCAGAAATCGAAGCAGCACCATTTGTACCTGACAGGCAGCATTAATTGGGTAGTCCACAGTCTAGGGTTCACAATGTGGATTTGGAATCCGTTCCAGATCTTGGTCGACACTGCAGCTTTGCAAGTGGCTGTGTCTACATTTTCGGTTACACTGTTGTCGGATACAATTCCTTTTCCCATGACGAAACTGGTATGCGTGCAAATTCGATGTTTGTGCAGCCGACAGCTATAAGCAGACATTCGTATAGGATCCGTTCGCGGCACCCACAAATCTATTTCTATTCGTTGGATATTTTCAGCTCGTGGGGGAAAGGTACAGTGAACACTCGCTGGGATTTTGACAGGGTAACCTGCACGAGATCGCCCACAGATTTGGAATTGATAGGCACCCAAATAAGGTAGTGCCAGAAAGATCAAGAGAAGACACAGGAAGGTGAACGGGTTAGCGTATCGCTTGACTGTGGATGTAGGCGGCGAGCTGTTTCCGTGGCAGCTCAGGGTGCCATTACCTTCGTTGCGCGTAGAGCCAGCATTGCCTGCCTGCGTAGGCGACAGTGCTGTGCTTGATAGAGCAATGGTGCCCTTGTTTGGTATTGCGGCAGCAGCTGTTGCCTGTGGAGGCAGCGTTGTCGCGCTTACGAGGGCAGTGGTACCCTTACGGCGCCGTTGGCGGCGACGACGGCGGTTCAGCTTTTCGCCGGTGGCGGCGAGCGACACTGAGTCTTCGGTGAATGGGCTCTCACAAGGATAGGCCTCTTCCTCGGAGTCCGACAACATCAGTAGAGCATCGTCTCGACCACTTTCGGCGAAGCTAGCGGCATCCAGGTTGCTGTCGCAGGGCATAGCAGCTTCATCTGCCTGCTCATCGCCAGCAAGATTGCCTACAAAAACAGCACCAGCGAATTCGGGGTAGACAACTTCTTTAAGTGCGTGCAGCTGGTCTTGCATGTCTACGATCTGTTCTGCTAGCGACTGGTTATCGGTAGTATAGTCCTGAGGTGGCGGTGGCGCCATCAGCTGAGTTTCTTCAACAGCATTTGACCGATGAGGTGTTCTAGGTGGCGGTTGTCTGCGATTAAATGAACTTCCTGACTGGTTTTGGTCAAGAGGGGTTGGGCATGACGAGCGGTAGTGCCCCTTTCCGCCACAACGAAAGCATTTGATTTCCTTTGTACGCTCTTGCCGGTTGAACTGGTTCTTTTGCCGACTAAACTGTTGATGCTGTTGATGCTGACGAAACTGTTGATTGCCATTGGGTTTCCCTTTTCTGCTTTGGAAGAAGTTGTCTAGGCGTCGTTCTAAGCGGGACACTCGGTCGGTATCAGACATTGGTGTCTGGGTAGTGACAGCAGCAGCCATATGGTGTGCAGGTGGTTGCAGCTCGAGTTTGTTTAGCCGCTGAAGGGTGCTCTGCTGAAGTTCGATTAATTTATCAAGCACCTGAGATGGTACTGCGTTTCCCGTTATCCTGGCCTGTGCTTCTTCTTGCAGCGCTAAATTCAGAGCTGCCTCAAACGTCTCAGGGTTTTTCCCCATGACGGTTTTGCAGAGGTGGGGTAGTAGGCCACAAATAAAATACTCCTTGGCCATCCCATCTCGTTGATCAGCCTGCATTTTCGGATAGGCGCAACGGCTCAGCTTTTTAATGACCTGCCCGTACTCAGCAACGGGTTCTCCGTTCTGCTGTTTTCTGGTGCGCAATTCCATTAAATTAATGCGCTCGTGTTCCGCAGGCTCCAGACGAGTCATCAGTTCTGGAATCAGCAGGTCATAACTGGCTTTAATTTCGGGAGCCAAATCTCGATAGCGCTCCAAAGCCGTGTCACGCAGCAAAGCCGGAAGGCGTCGGCGTTTACTGTCTTTAGAGAGGTTAAGCGCGGTCGCTTCAAGTTCAAACAGTTCGTACCAGTCAGAAAATGGCATCTCCCCAGGCTTGCCTTTATACTTTGGTACGTTCAGGCGGGGGTCCAATTCTTCCCGCAGGGCTGCCAAGTCTTGCCGAGCAGTTTGAAACTGCTGTGTTTCCACTGTAAGGCGCTGTTGCGCATCGTTCAGCAGGCGCTGTGCCGCTTGAAGCTCGAGGAGGTCGGCTTCATGCTGCTGCACAGTCCGAGCCACGGCTCGTTCATCTCGAGCCGCCATAGTTACGAGCAGGCGAAAGTAAGTGTAAATGGCAGGTGAAGCAAGGTGAACAAATTGAGCCAAAACTGACTGAGCTGGTGGAGCTCAAGTAGAACCAATGTGAGCAAGTGGTGCTCAACAATCTGGTATATTTCGGCTAAGTTCACTTAAAATTCCCTACAAGTGTAATACAAGAACACTGGCGGGGAAAGCATAAACGGGGAGCAAAAGTTTTAGGCAGCCTCGCCATGTAACGCTCGTTTACTAACTCTAGAAAATACAAGGTTGCAATAACATAAAAATGTAAGCGCGAGTCAAAAAACATAACTTGGAAGAATTCAAAAATATGTCCAGATAAAATGTTTACGTAGAAGTTTTGGCGCCATATAAAAAGTGGCATACGGTAGAATCGATTACAGGGGGGGGGGGCAGCAATTTAATTTAATTTGATAGTCAGTCATGTTACAATACGTATACACACATTTCATAGAAAATATCGGTATCGGTATCGGTATCGGTATTTTTTTATCGGTATCGGTATCGGTATCGGTTATCGGTATTTTTTGGTATCGGCCAAACACTAGTACTGATTTGAGGGGGGTTACCCACCCCTTGTTTCAGCACGCTACCAGCATAAAATCGATGGTGTCTTAATTTCAGGGTGGTATTCCCCTGAAATAACTTTCCTGATTTGTGGCGGTCCCCACCTGGTATCAAGACATGTCATGATTTTAGAGGGGGGTGCCCCCCTTTAAATCAAGGCGTAAAAGGACTATTTCGGCCGGAGCATCGTTCCGACCGATTAGCTGGACATAAGAAAGAGTGTCATACTCTTCCCTATTATGTACTCTTGATTTCAACCATCAAAATACATATTTGAAAAACGCTAAGAGTGTGTAAATACGTTAGCAATTTCTCCTTCCAAATGTAGCACGGAGTTGAAACAGAGGCCACCCACGCCTTACTTTTTAAGAAAATTTGACAGAGGGGTAGCCAGAAGAGGTTCCAATTAAGAGATTCCTTTTTTATTTTCCTAATCCACTCCAAATTCTTGAATGTATCAAATTCAAAATTCAGAATTTAAATAAATTTCAAGCCTTCTTGTCGTCTTCTCCTACCAAATACTTCCTGAGTCCGCGTTTGGTACGGTAGTAACTCATCCTTTGGTTTAAATGACTGATTTTCATTGTAACGTTGATATCTACAAACAACTGGAAGCGGTGGTGAATCTAGGGCAGGGAGGCGGTGCCTTGTTTTTTTATGATTTGGCTAAAAATATTTTGTCGAAGAAATTTTAGAAAATTTCACCACCACCGGAATTTCAGCGTGGATCCGCCCCTGATGCTCATGCTCGCACCATTTCATCAACTGCATCTGTCCCTGCTGCTGCATTTATTTCATTACTGCGTCGTAAAAATATTGAAATCGAGTACTGTACTGAAATCGTGTCAATTCTTTCTCATAAGCTCGCACAACATAATCTGAGTCTTGGCCTCTTCTTCATAGATGTCGTTTGTTTCCAAATGAACTAAATTGTCGTATCATCTATATAGCTTAATGCGGTTTGGTTTCGGGCAAATTTGATATACATTCGTGGAAACGTAGTTCCCAGCTATTTTAACTGATTCAACTTCGGCCGAGAAGTTTTGGCATCAGGGGCCTCCACTGCTCGACAGACGTGCCATAGCGTCGAAAAATTACCGCTAACACTTTTTTCGAGTGATTTATGGGGTGGGGTTTTCCCCACATGGGTTTTTTCCCGACAATTTTTTCACTTCCCGCCAAAAAACAGTAGGAGCTAGCGGAATGAAACCGGTCCCAGCATTTAGAGCATGGTTAGGCCTACGACAGATTTTTTTGGTTTCCTGTGCAAACGTTTAGTTTTGTTCATACTTTAACGGTTAACGTCTTTGCAGCAATGGGTTCCGTTGAGCTAAATGTCGCTTGCGCCAAAGCCAGTTGGCTTGCGGAGAGTACCCCAGTCGTTGGATGGGCTCCAGTAAGCATGGAGAAGCTCTCCTCGAAAGGCTATGCACATGTGAGTGTGCGTGTGTGTTTTCAGGAAATACTCAAATTTAGCTTCAGATTTGGATTTAGGCTTACGCTTAGCCCAGAGTTAATATCAAGCTTAGTTTAGGCTCAGGCTCAGGCTTAGGCTTAGGTTTTGTAATTTTTAATTTGTATATACAGTATGTTTATGTACGTAGCCTTGCGCGAAGGAAAGCTACGAGTAAGCACGACACAGAAACCCGTCTATAGCTAGAAAAAAACTCGTCTAACGCCAGTATTCCGAGCCTTCCGCTCCCCCAGCGTATATATGTATGTATATATTTTTTAGCTAATCTGGATTTTATTTTTATATGAATTAAAATTGGTCAGTTGGTCATATTATATTGATCGTAAATTTTCAAATTCGTCAACTGGGAATAACTTACAAAAAGGTTATATACAAAAAAATTACAAAAAAGTTACAAAAAAGTAACAAAAAAATTACAAAAAAGTTACAAAAAAATTACAAAAAAGTTAAACATTTTTTTATTTTTTATCAAAAACTGTTTTTTTATACAGAATTTGGCCAGTTTGTAGATATACTGATCGTTAAAATTCAAAATCGTCAACTGGGTAAAAACTTACAAAAAAGTTACAAAAAAGTTACAAAAAAACTACAAAAAAGTTACAAAAAATTTTGTATAATATTTTTTCAACTGCAAATTACAAAAAAGTTACAAAAAATTACAAACTTGCACTCGGATCACAAAAAAATTACATAAAAGTTACAAAAAATTTACAAAATTATGACAAAAATTGACAAAAAAGTTACAAAGAAATTACAAACTTGCACAGTGAAATTACAAAAATGTGACATAAAAATTACAAATTTATTACATATTGGTTTGTCATAAATTTGTAATTTTTTTGTAATATTTTTTTAATCAGATTTTTTCCTGTGTATAAATTTTTTAAGGTGGCGCTCCTGAAATGTGGGTTTTGGCCTTTGGCCATTATTTTGAAAACACGCAAAAACAAACATGCATCGTAAGTACAAAAGTTGTTCTGAAGTGAATTTTATTTATATACATGAAAACTATACTACATGAAAATTTTTTGAATTTTTTTGACCTTTTTCCGCATCAAAATACATTTTCACAAAAATGACTTCACAAGCCATGCATTTACACGTATGTAATGATTTTGGACAATTGAAAAACACTAGCAGCTGTGTTTTTTTAAACATACTTAAAAGTTTTGGTGTTTTATTGAGTGTGGTGTACTTTTTTTGTAAATTAAAGAAGTATTTCCTGCATGATGTTGAAATATAGTGCGTGTAAATACAAACGCAAATTTTCGGCTTGCGATTTTAAAAAATTGGCCTAAGGCCGTGTTTACATTGAGCTTCTTTTCAGCTGCTCGAGCAGCTGAAAAAATAGCTGCAGCTTTTTTTCGCCGTTTCCGGCTTTTTTTCAGCTGCTCGAGCAGCTGAAAAAACGCTGGAGCAGCTGAAAAAACGCTCGAGCTGCTAAAAAAAGCAGATAAGTATGGCGGTCACTATAGACTAGCTGCTCCATTGTCATGACAGCGCTGCAGTTCCAGCTTTTTTTTCAGCTGCTCCACCTTTTTTTTGCCGTTTTCGGCTTTTTTGCAGCTGCTCGAGCAGCTGAAAAAAGCCGAAAATGGCGAAAAAAAGCTCAATGTAAACACGGCCTAACGATGAAAGTGAAAATTTGGCACATAAATGCACCTCGTTGTCCTCGAGCGGTCATAAAATTTGATTTCAAAAATAGTATTTAAAGAAGTTTAGTTAAATTTACGTTGTTCGAAAATCTTTATTTTAGTGTTTTTCAATACAATCATATTCATCAAAAATGACATTTTGCGACCAATCGACCACGTGATGGCGAGCAGTCAGCAGTGTCGTACATAGGGGGGCTGGGTGGGCTCATCCCCTTCTCCCTCAAGGTGGTACTAACGAATGTGCAGTGTTTTTCAACAGGCTGTTATTCAATAATTAATTAACTTAAGAGCACGATCTTTATACCGTTCGAAAGCGCTACTTTTCTTCAACGTTTATGTGAAATTTTATTGTACAGCTGTAAAAATGCTTTGTATGGCACTTGTTAAAAGTGGACCAATTTGTCCTTTTTGAGCACTTTCAAATATGGCCACTTTTTGATGAGTTTAAACCACAAAAACATGCAAAAAATGGCATAAATTAAAAAAAATTATCTAGACCCAAAATGCACGATTTTATGATTTGTCAATTATTAAATGAAATATAAGTTTCAGAAGTAAAAGGTATCTATTTACACGCAACTTTCAGGTCCTATATCTATGCAAAACTACCACCAATTTAAAAAATATTCATTTTGGGTCTATAAAATTAGCAAAAGTTTATTTGTGTTCATTTTTGTATTTATGTGCTGCGCATGCGCTAGGAAAAGTGGCCAGAACTGTTTAATTTTCATTTTCATGTTGTGTAGTTTGGCTTGTTTGGCTTGGCTTGCTCCTAAAAATTTTTCACATGATCCCGTTAACGTTTTTTGACATTATGTGTACATGAATCAATTTTTAGAAGACTTTATTTTTGAAAAAAAGGAGTTTGATTCATCTAAAAAACTTTGAAAAAACTACACATTCGTTAGTACCACCTTAAGGTGGCACTCAGTGGAACCGACTTTGGCGTTTATTTTTTTCAGCGACATTTTTGACCATAATATCTTGAAGAGTAGTTGTTCAGAATAAAAAGAGCTTACATTTGGTGTGCATATTACGCTAAAAAATTTCAAAAATTTTTGACCATTTTTGTACTCCTAGCAAAAAGTTTTTTATTGCGATATAAATTAGTTACTTATTTCACTAAAATGTGCTATTTCTTAGCTTTAAATTGATGCATTGAACATGCATATTTGTTGAAGCTTTTTTTGTGCGATTTAGCCGCGAAAATAGCAACCCAAAAATGAATCACCTAAAAAGCTGATAAATCTTCCAAAATGTCAAATTTTTGATTTATTTTTTTAAAAAACTGATTATGGCTTTTGGTAACTTTTTTAACGGAATTATGCATTACTAGGAAAGGTCTAATTTTTGAAAAAGTGAAACGTGTGGGCAAACCTCACTTTGCGTAGCGAAGTCGACTACTTTTTTTTATCTAGCTCCCTGCTGCCGATTGGGATCGAGTTGAAATTTTGCTCAATGAAAGAAAGAATATAAATGCAGACGTCGAAATTTTTAATTTTCAATTTTTGGCTCTCAGCATTTTTTGTAGCCGCTCAAACACAGCTGATTTTTGGAAAATCGATTTTTTCAAAATTTTTTCAAAAATAATCAAAATCGAAAATTGAAGACCTTTGACGTCTAGATTTTTGAAAGATCTTTCGATCTACATCAACAGCATCAAAATCGGTTGAAGTTTTGCCGAACTAGGTCGAAAACAAAATTGGTGTGAATAGAAAATTTGACATAATTGTATTAAAGTGCAGAAGAGTACTGGAAAAAGGTTTTTTTTGAGCCCATTTTGACATACAATTAAAGTGGTATTGCTACTCATTGCATGAGTTTAGTTCCAAAATGACTTTTTTTGCTGAGCGCTACCTTAACTTTGAGCCCTTCTTAGATGGTCGCAGCTACCCCCCCCCCCCTTTGCGAAATCCTGGATACGCCACTGATGGCGAGCAAAATGAGATATTGTTGCGCAACAGCTATGAAATCAGCTGAAGAGAGATCGCAAGCCGAAATTCCAAAATTCCAGTTCCACTCACGCTTGGTCTACGGTGAGTGCCAATATGAATCAATCAACTTCATATTTTGTGTTTGGGCATTTACACAAGATTGCTATTGTGCATCTTTGGTCTCAGACTGCCATTTTCAGAAAAGTCACATTTCAGGAGCGCCACCTTAAGCATCGGTAATTTCACCGAATACTGGGGCCATATTCTCAAAATTACCTGCAGGTAAAATTAGGCTAAATTTACCCACAGGTAAGGTTAAGGTAAAGTCGTATTCTCAAAAAATGACTAAAACCAATGTGATAGCGGATCAAGTGCAGTTGGGGGGGGGGAATAATTGACCTATTTTTTGGAGTAGAGCACCTCAAGGGAAGCATTTTTTGTAATAAAACCTCTTGAAAATGGCATTTTCAGTGTTTTAGGAAGTGCACGTAGGCCAACGTTTGAACCCAAAAATGGCTATAGTCTTTGTTTTTGGATAGTTTTGAGTGCGTTATGATGTTTTAAGGCATTGTCTAGGCTCATTTGGCAGGATTCTCCAAGCTAAGTTGGCTGGATTTTTTCTGAAAATTTCTATTTTTTTAGTACCTAAGCATGAGCCTAATCCTGAAACTAGCTCTAAGCCTAAGTAGAAGCCCTATACTAAGCCTAAGCCTAAGCCCAAGCCTAAATTAGAGTAGTTAGTGGCGTCTGTTTGGGAATACAAACCCTCATACTTTTCCAAAGTGAGGATTTTTCCTCTCAAACAGACGTCAATACAAAAGTTTGGTTATAATTTTACCCACATTTATGATAACGATTTCTACTAGTAAGCTATACTTCTACATGTCTATAAACATTATCAAATCGTTGTAGATTGCAGGATGTTGTTATCACTTATGTTATCACTTTTTTGTGTGAGAAAAATGTTCATCTGGAATTCTAATCTAGGAATACTTTGAACTTACCTAGTAAACTTTCACAAAAGTCACAAAAACAGTTTTTATAAATAAGTATGCAGCAATGCAAATAACTGCCCACGCATGTTACACACAATTTTGTCGAGTTTAACATATTTTCATCCAAAAAAGTCTAAAGTCTGTCTGCTAGATTTCCTGACCTTTAGATACATATTGCATTATAAAAGTACAATTCTTGTCTTGTATTTCAATTTGATGCTGCCGTCGTTTCGGGTTTTCGGCTAAGACTTTGCTGAGATTGCAAGATTAGAGGGTACGTTTGTATTTTGACTTGCAAGACACTACTATGCATGGTAGCGGTTTTTCAAACATTTAAACATATCAATTATTTCAATTATTAATTAACTACTTACGTTTTTGTAATGAATACAATTAAGGATTATTAAAACAATTCACTGTTCGGCATTTTAGAAGCTACTCAAGTCCGCTCATGTCCGCTTTTAATTTTTTTGCGAACGATATGGAAGATGCCTATGTATGGCTGACCGGTCAACGTAGGCGAGTTGGCACAATTTTTCTGAAGCTTCCAGAGGCAGCGCACAAGGCATTTTGGCACAGCGTACGTAATGCTAAAGGTACGAAATTGCTGCGATGGCACAAATCAAACGTTATTTTTTGAGAACAAATGTAATATTAATTGAACATTTAACGTTCTAATTACTTAACATTGATCATGTTTTTACCGCAAATCCAAGTGCCCGCGACGGTATCGAACCCTGGTTGCAGAAGGGTATTTCAGTACTAACTATTGGATAAAGGTTTAAAGTTTACAGCGGAGACATTTTTCATATCTGCAGATTGGCATGAAATTGATGAAAAGTGCGTTGTACAAGATGACGGAATATGAGAAAACGAAACATGTGATTTCGTTACGAAGAGAATAGATTTTGACTATCAAGGGTACAGCAAGTACATACATACATAGTCGCAGAAGTCATCCAAGTAAAATAAGGAAGTGGCACAGCCTTTTTCCTGTTGGGCCACAGCCCAACAGGTCTTTAATTTTGATTTTGAAATCCTAGCGTGCTGCTAACGTTAAAGTGCTCATGTGCGGAGTATGTTGTACACGTCCGCCACCGTTAAATTGCAACCGTCTACTTCATTTTACCTACATATTATGTAAGTGCTTGGCTGGCTTGCTTCAGGGTCACTGTGGGTTTGTAATTTCCGTCGTTCCGTAGGCATGGTAAAAAATTTCCAAAAAATTCTTCCTCAGGAGTCGATCCTACAGTCTTCGGTTCCAGAGTAACACCTTTATACCACTATACGATGCTGTGGTCTTTCTTTAGAGCTTATACATATTACGATATGCATGAACTACATAGTGCAAACTGCAATTGTTTGTTGTCCGGTAAATCACTAATTCTATACCGCGTGGATGCATTAACGTCATTTTGGGTCAGTGAATGTCGAAGCATTCGCTTAGGTAGACGTGCAATACATGGACAGTGTACTAAAAGTTATTCGATAAAGTGCATATCTACAGCATAGTTTTGGACAATTTACTGATTATTTTAGGCGTCGCTTAGGTAGTTACGGAAGTTAGATAAGCAATATTACAAGCACAGCAAAAATACAAAACTAGAGAAGAGGGGGGGTAGCAGAATCAAAAGTCAATCAAATAATCAAATCGTGGTCTCGAAAAATGCTGTTCACGACAGTATTACCTCACCCACTGCAAGAATATGTTGAGTTTCCAGGCATTCACTTTTTATAAGTTCACTTTAACATGATTTTCACTTTTTATGATGAGTGAAAAGTCATCTGGTTCACTAAAACTATAGAAGGAACTACAGGCAAAAACTTCAAAACCATTGTTATACTTTTAGAATCACAGATATCCGGAAACGTGCAAAATCTTAAATACATTGCAAACGGAAGACATCCAATCAGATCAAACAGACCCTATTTTTCACCAGGTGATTGAAAAACTAATTTTAGTGGGTTGCATATACCTGTAGCTGATTGATAAATTTTTTTAATATAAAATCTGTAAATTTACAGCATCAAGACAATATTTTGAATTTTAATAAAAACACTTATTGCCAGGTTTTAGTTCAAAACAAAACTGTGCAACATTTGTAATTTCGTAATGTGTACGAAATGTCTGGTCTCTACTGATAACATTCGTTAGACACGATAAATACAATGTAGTTGTAAATGAATGGCGACTTAGCCTGTTTTTTAGTTAAAAGTGAGCTTTTTTACAAAAATTGATAAACTTTTTTGTGACAAAAAATTTGTCGGCTGCCACAAAGGATAGTATTAGTATTATTATGCATAGTATTATTTATCATAAAATATGGCGTCTCGGTAGACGCACACGCACATGAATTGCATTTCGTGTTTTAGTAACAAAAACACTATATATGGCAAAAAGGACATGCCGTTGTCAGTGCTGTGAAACTATTCGCCAATGTATTAGTAAGTAGTTTTATAAAACTATGTATAATTGAATAAAAGAACAATAAACTTCGTCAGGCTTCGTGCAATAATTGATAATTATCAATTTTCAAATTGAATTCTTTATTATGTAAAACAATATACATAGTATATACATATAGTTGATAAGAAATAATGTTTATTATTACTTAACTGTATGAATAACAAGTTTAAGATTATAGTAAATTTATTTTTTGTTGATCATAATGAGATTTCGCAAAGAATTGTTAGGTTGGAGTGGGTGATACAAAGTTGTAGCTTTTACCTTTTTTTCGAAAGATTTGGCACATTCTGCACTTCAGAAGTGTCCGAGCATGTGTCTTTTTTATGTACATATATTATTGTGAACAATAACTCTTGTTTAAGCTTCAACCTCAGCTACTTCTTGTTTTTTAACAAAAAGTGACCTTTTATTATTTTAGACAAAAAGTCAGTGCTAACGCAAAAGAAAAAATGCCATTGCAGTTGCTGTCTCAGAAGATTCGCAAGAGTTTACACAATTCTGTGATTATACAATTTGCCGGGGTATCGTCATGAAATCATCCTCCGTAGCATTTCTTGATTATGCAGTTTTACAATAGTTCACATAGATATTCTTGAAATACATAAAATATTATGAATAAAGTAAACGCTTGATATCTGCAATAATATTCGAGTATACATGTACTTACAGCCATCCTTTTTCCTGTCTCTACCTCAGTAGCGACAGGACTTTACATTTGTTTTACCCTACGTAAATTGCACGTCTTCATGTATTTGCTGTGGCAAAATTGTATGCGTGTTTGTGCATAATTTTTCTGTAGGGTGTGATCGTGTATTCGTGTGTTAGCTGGCCCAGGCGGCCAGTCAGCTAGCTTTCGGTTTGTTATTGATAGCTAGCTTACGGTAGAGCCAAAATGGCCAAATTAGTCGTTTTCTATGGTTTTTAAAGCCCTAAAAATAACTTTTTTATTGACTGACGCTTCATTTATCAAAAAATAGGTAAAAAATTATTACTTCTAAAATTATTCAAACCAAGCAGCAACAAAAGAGCAAAAGTCGTCCCAAAACTAAGTAAAACGCTAGTTGACGGTAGTTTCAAAGACATTTGGAAATAACTTTCTAACCAGAAAATCTTAATCATATTTTGGCATAACAGTTTTATTGTTACTTTATAAGTACGCGTTTATCACAGTGTCGTTTAATCTGTAAGCTTAATGGTTAAGTAGTTGCTGTACAAAATTTTGTCAATCAGAGACTGGTTTTTGGTGTGTGAGCTAGACTGAAAGATGCAAACCAGACTGCATTTATAACTATGAGTCTGCACTGGCTTACAGACGCAAATGCGGACAGGTATTAAACCAAACTTCTGGTATTTTAGACCATGGCGTAAATTTATAAGCCATAAATGCACCGTGTTTCTTCTTTCGCAAACACCATGATGACATGACATGACATTACCCACAGAACGTGTACTAACCGAACAGACGTTTGCTTTTGCTAAGCCCTGTTGTGGGTTGGTTCGTCGGAATTTGTTTGTCTCAAGTCTGGGTAAATTCAAGTCACATGTACACATATAAAGCTGAGGAAATCTGAGGGACCCGTCAACCGAGGGCTGCGGGGTGCTACGCTGTTTTTTTTCAAATTGGGGAACAAAATGTGGGATGGATCTGGGAAAACAGTAGGGTCAAGCGTGTGTAAGACTGTATAAGTGCAATCCTTCATGGTAATATATTGGATGTGTATTAGGGATGCAAGTCTTTGTTTTTTTTCCGAGACCGAGACCGAGACCGAGACCACAAAACCGAGACTACTGAGACCTTGACCAAATTCCGAGATTGCCAAAACCGAGAGTTTGGGTCATTTTTTGCCATTTTCTACGTATTGATGTGGTGACTTTTCACAAGTTTACAATAATTAGACATGGTGGTGGTGGTCGATGGTCAGACACCTTATGTATATATAACTAACAGCAACATCACAGCAATTTTAGTTACATTCCTGGTTCTCTCCTCCTTTTGTGTGAGTGTGGGACCATGTCTTCTTAAAATATTGAGAAATGTTGACCTTTGTCCCAAAGCAGACGCAATTTGTCCTTGTTCTGGCCAGAAAATAGCAATGTTGGCACTGTTTGGCCGAATTTAGTTAAAAATAGCTCCGATTGTATTGAAATTACCATGTTCTGCTAAAATACACCCAAGATAGGAAGCGTTTTTACGCGGCGGCCTCAAAAATTAGACCTGCGCGCTGTGACGCTCTTTCATTCTTTGTCTCCGGCGTGACACCCCTGTGAGTCTGAGGAGTAGTAATAGTTCAGTTGAACTTTCACACATTTTTTTTTATTTTTTGCTAAACTCATACTAATTGGAAGTTACAGTTAAGTATGTGAGGCCACCAATTGGCATAAAAAAGTTGATAAGCCAAACACTAATACTAAAGAATAAAATATATTAATCACACAACAGACTTGAAAGATAACATAAAATAAAAAACCTAATCATAAACACACATTTTTGTGTGTGTACTGTGTTTACTGATAAACTAAACAACCACGGTAAAGCTGTTTTCGGAAAAAAATTGACAGAATCTCACTGTTTGGTGTCAAATTTTTGTGAAAAAAAACTTCCGAAAAAAATTTTCTGTCAAAAATATAAACCAAAGGGGGGACCACAGGAAAATTTTTCACAGACTTGAAAAACCGAGACCGGGTACAAACCGAGACTTTTCGACTACCGAGACCGAGACCGAGACTGGACTACGCTGTTTAAATGAAAGCTTAACGGCTACAAGACGACTCGGTGATTGGGGTGCAGTGGAGAACATGCAGATTATCGTTCACAATCTTATCTTTACACGTACAAGTTGAGAAGTTACTAAATAAACTTAGACGTGGCAAAGTGGTTTAGGTTTAGGACACTATAATTTTAAATGCTTGTCATCTTATAACATTTTTCTAGAGTCACATACAACTTATTTGGAGCCGAAAAGTTATTTCCACATTATATCAGTCTTCAGCACAATTTGTTTCAAATTATTTCGCCACAGGCTGGAGTTTCAGAAGAATAATAATGCAATCTAATTCATAGAAAACACTGGAGCTACCTGATAAACTACACAGTTTAATATGACAAAAAAGTTTTCAACAAAAGTAAACTAATACACAGTGATCCTACTTTATTTGGGGTTAAATGGACCTGACTTCTTTTAATCTAAGATCAGGGAATCGCAAATCGGACTAAATAGACTAAACTAGTCAAAATTCGTCAGCAGCTTAATTGTAGTATGAAGCCTCTGGACCAAATTGAATAATATGCACGTTTGACATTAGTGTTTTTTAATATTCGTGTTTAGCATAAGTGCTCTTAATTGACGTTTAGTCGTTTTAATCAGGTGGTCTAAGAATGTCATTTTACGTATGATTTATAACCTTTTATTTCGACTAAAATAAACTCCTTTAATCCAGTAAAATAAACGGGCCCTTGTTATTCCTCATTACACAGTTACTGTCCGTGTTTTCGGTTTATATGGTGTCAAATTTCGTTTAACGGCAGCATTCTAAACAGCTTCTTCTTGGCTTTAGTTTTACTACAGTCGTTGACTGAAATAAGAGGAATTAAATGGTTGCAATAAACACAAAATAATAAGTTTAGAAACTCATTAAATTTCTACTTCAACTTGAGTTTCACATGTTTTTTTTGTTCCTTCTAGAGAAGGAACCTTTGTCATCGGTTTTTGCTCCGATAACAGAAATACGTAATTTGTGCAGCAGGCTGGCCTATGATTTGCGTGTAATCCTAGCCCCCAAACTACCTGCTCTATTTTTCCTGCGTGGGGGGTGATGTTTCAACCAAAACTGAACATAGACCTGAAAACTTTTAAAAAAGATCACCAATGATGATTTTTGATTCGGTTTTCTGTTTTTTGAAGCGATTTTTGTGATTTTGCGTTTGAAGTTTGTGCTTGAATTGTAGTGAGTGTGTGCGTGCGTACTGTGTAGTGACTTGGTGTTTGTTTTGGGCAGAGGCTTCGCAGTTGGCTTTCACTTATTAATCTGTGGCGTGTAAGCAATGAATTTTCTTATTCTATATCTGGTTCGGTTTATATATACAATATACACCTCGACTCACACTTATTTGCGGACAAAGCCCATGCCAGACAAACAGCACAAGCAGACTCCACAAGTACAGCAATCAAATGCAGACTAAACAACCATAAAGTTCGGACTCAATTCACAGCCAAGACAACAGCGGAAGCGTATTGCACTGGCCAAGCCAATGCAACAGCCAACAAGTTCAATCAGCGGCACCATCACAGAGCACAAACTGGCTTTGTATCTGTATTAGAACGTTCTACCGGTTCGGCACAATAAGTTAGAAGTCGTCACATCCCCATCATTTATCGGTACAATCGTGCTATATTTTGCGCTGATTTAGTTGGGTTGTGACTTGAAACAACGAATCATGTGTTAATCGTATTAGAAGTTTTCGGTATGACAGTAAGAATGCTACGTATTCTATTTTTTGAACATCTCTGGGGAGGAACCCTGTCCCTTTTAAGCCCGGTTCATACTCGTCCTTGTCTTAGTCCCTGTCGTTTTGTCCTTAAGCGATTCCGAGACAACTGGCTGGCCAAGTAAGCCAACTTTTCGCAGGGATAAAATGGGAGTCAATTGCAGATCGTATGCACAAAATTAGCCAGACCGCTTGTATCGATGCTTCGCAGCAGCTGACCAAAGTTTGTCCTTGTCCCTGTCCCTGTGTCCGTAAGGACGAGTATGAACCGGGCTTTAGGGGCAATTTGTTAATTTGAGCTCAGCGTAGTTACTATTCTAACACAAAAATACAATAACAAACTGTATGATTTAGCGTAATGTATATGTATCAAATTTATTGTGTAGTCAAGAGATACCAGCAAGTAGCCTTATGAGTTTGTTACGTTAAAAAGAAAATAAAAAAGTTGTGACACCTGCGTGAAAGTATTTTTTCTCCTCAACTAAGTAACGCATAGTGCATACGCTGTTTCATAGTTAACCTCCAGTCCAGAAACCACACCCATTGCTTCAGCTTTAAAAATGTCCGCCTCCGACTTAAAACCTTTTATTTAAGTTAATCATCTAGAACAAGTGTAAGAATGCAGCATAAGTGCAGTCACTATTAGACAATTATACATATTTTAACGCGTAAAAATTTGAACTAATGTACATGGTTACATTATTGCTACTTAATCATATAGGAAAAACAATAATGATAATGTATCAATGCACAAATAGCATACATCTTATCTATGACAATCACTTTCATTATCAACGTGCCACGCACTTTCCTGACTTTTGTAGGCACATCCTCCAATAACATTACAGCATCAATGACTTCAAGGGCCCTTGCTGCTGCATCATGTTCCGCTTTTCGCTTTCAGTTATCTCCACCTAAAGTAAAAAATATAAGTAACTGTATTAGGCAATTAATTCAAATTGCTACCCGTTGAACAAAAATGTATTTGATAAGCTGTCTTACCTTTTACGTTCAGTATTCCCCAACGCAACGTGGCTCTATGACCAACAATTGTGCATTCATTAGTAAAACGAGGCTCTTCAGCATTCAGTGCTTTTGCTACTATTTTCAATTGTTCAAGGGCCTTTTTCTAAAATGGACTTAACTGGACTTGACTTAAGGTGGTAGTTGCGTTTTCGAGGTTTTTGTGATTTCTATGTAAACTTTGCGCCACCAGTACTCAAGTTATGAGTGACGCCTGAGCATGAATTTTTGGGACAGTACTCTAAAGGTCAAAATCCCCAGGCATGTCTCTCACTTTTTCGAAATTTCACCTGTGGACATTTTTAGAGGGTTTTAATTACAAAAAAATATCTTAAATTTTCGGTGCGTTTGCTTTTCAGCTATTTTCTCAGTAAATTGACTAGTTATTAAAAAAGTGGGGGACATGCCTGGGGATTTTAAACATGTCAAAAACCTTACCAACTTTCAGCCCCAACAGGTAATCGTATGATTCAGAGCTGTGGCGCAAACTTTTTGTAAAAAATTGTAATATTTTGGAAAGGACCTTTCTTTAGTCGCTTATACTGAAAACAAAATCACAGGTTAAATTTCAATGCATGGCATACATTTTGGAAACATATTGTTCTACCTAATGCAAAAGACCGCTAGTGATTTGAATTTGTAAACGCTGAGCTATGGCTTTTCAAAAAAACACCTAAAAACGCAATTACCCCCTTAACTGGACTTAAACCAGCGGACTTAAGTGGACTTAAACGGATTCCAAAAATACCGGATTTAAATGGACTTAATTAAGACTGCTGCAAGTTTAAGTCCAGTTAAGTCGGACTTGAGTCCAGTATTTTTGGAACGCAGACTTAATTAAGACCGACTCGATTAAGTCCGACTTAAGGGGGTAGTGTCGCGAAAGCAGTTTTGCTCATAGGCTGTGAAAATAGAACTTTTTGTTTTGAAGTAGTACATTTAATGAGAAGCTAGTCCAACGCTGTATGGTATCAGATAATTACTGCCAGACATCACACTATCAATATTGACAAATATCTTGGACCAATCGTCATTAGTAAGCCAGACATCACACAATAGGGACATAAAAGTTCAAAAAATCAAGCCAGATATCAGATTGGCCAGCTTGTGAAGTACACATAATGTGTGGACGCACAATTTTTTGCGACAAATAAGAAAAAAGAAAATTGAAGGTTCGTTTTTCTTTCGATTTGAAAATAAGCGTCTAGATTTTTCACAATTTATCATTATTGCTGTTACTATTTTACAGTTTAAGTACACCTTCACAGTTCAAACTAGTATTACTCCACAGCCGCTACAGTAATCTGCATTAAATTTTGTGTGCATAAACTACTACATATGTGCTATTAGTCTGTGTAAAAAACTAAACAGAAAAATTGATAAACGTGACTAAAAAATGGAATGTGAATAGGTTTTTTTTCGTCATTTTTCCGACTTTGAGACATTATTGCAAACTATATGCTGCACCAATTTTGCTGAAACTTGGCAAAATAATTTACCTTTAGATAGATTTTTCAAATATAGACAGAACAATTTCTAACATTTTACTGAACAAGTTTTACAGTCGCGCAAAATCGACTGCTTTCGCGACACTACCCCCTTAAGGGAGTAATTGCGTTTTTAGGTGTTTTTTAAACTCCCATAACTGCACTTAACCTCAACGAAAACTAGAGCGGTATTTTTTACATTTTTTACACCTTCTAGCTTTAAAAAACCTATATTTAAGAGCAGATTATCTTTTGCAATTTTACTGCTGCAATCATTTTAATACACCCCATCAGCGGTTTTTTTGACTAATTTTTGCGCCACAGTTATGTAACTCAAGATCAGCCAACAACTACTAACCTTTTTGCAGTTATGCACTGACATAATATCCCCACCCGTTTTTTTGATATAGTTGATAAGTCGTTTCTACGTTGAGAAAATGACATTTTTGTGCGAAAATCACGTAATTTGACTTTTCTCTAAAATTTTCAAAAGCCTATAACACCGACTCTACAAACTATTTTTAGAAAAGGAAAAAATCGGGTGGGGATATTTTTCTAAAGATAATGTGGTTAAAGTTTCGAAGCCGTAGTCCGTTTTTAGCTTGAGTTCTGTGGGTGCAAAAATTACACTGAAAAGTCAAAAATCACAAAAACGACATTACCCCCTTGATTGCATTCCTAAAATAACTTCGGCTTTTAAAACTTTGTGTTGCTTACGAGTTTATGTTTATAACTTTTGACTAGTTTTACCGTTCTGCATGTGTAATATGTCATTCAAAAGCTCAAAATTTGCGCTTTTCAACCATGTATTTTTTTATGCTTTTATTTTTGAAATTACATCCTGAACAACTTTAAAAAGTTGTAATAACTGTATTGGACCATTTTAAAACAAAAATTTTCGTTGAAGGCTGGTGTATGCCCGCGTTTAAGGGCTGTCTCTGTGTTTAGTATGGTTTTTTGGTTCGTCATTGGCCTCAGATTGATTTAGATTTGCGAAGTGTTCGACTGTTCTTAACCTGCGATTAATTCATATGTACTTTCATTCATGCATTTTTGGGACAGTTCTGAAGCAGTCTTACGTACGTCAGCCAATTAAAATGAGGCATATTACATGTGACACCAAGAACAATCAGACAGTTGCAGGCCGACTAGTGGAAAAAACTACTAAAGTCTGACCAAAAAATGTATGTATCGAAACGTTTTGCTTTGTTGTGAGTTTGTTTTAAGAGATAACCCCCATAATGTATATATCAATCGATAGCATTTTTAATGGAGAATTTCATGGAAATCGAAAAATTTTAAAATTTAAGTTTTAAAATTTAAAATTTAAAAAAAATCGACTTTTTACGCATGCTTGATTAAACATAGCCATATTGCATATCATTCGATAGCCCTTTTAATTCTGCATCAATTGATATATAAAACATGTTTGTAGCTGCTGGGAGACCAAAGTTATGAAACTTTTAGTTTTTCAAATTTTCCATTGAAAAGTCGAATTTTTGGATACGTTTTTGTCATTTTCTCATCCGATACTGAGCTGATTCAAATAATTTTTTAGCAGGGGACGCGCCCAGGCACTATACATCTAAAAACATAAAAAAAATTGAAAAATTCGAAAAAAATTTTTTGGTCAAATTTACGTTATTAAAAATTTTAAAATTTGAAAGTTTTTTAAAGTGGCTTATTATGGTACTCATTTGAAAGCTCTTTGAATTTGTAACTCAATAGGCATAATTATGAGCATATTCCTCACGTCCCGTTCAGATTCCGGACATTTTTTTTATTTTTCACTCAATTCTTCATATACAGTGCTTTGTTTCAAACTTTATGCTAAGTTACCATGAGTTTGCTCTAGCAGTCATGCAATCAACCCATTATATGCATTGAAAATAATTCTTTATTATATATAATTATTGTTATTGTTTATCGTAATGTAAAGTTAAGTGTAAATAATCATAATAACAGCAATAGCTTTAATGTTCATCACTTGAAGCTTATCGTTTATCATTCTAATTTTCACCACTTTCTTCTTCTTGATTGGATTCGTCACTGCTTTCTTCACTGCTAGACTCTAGTGGTATAATTAATTCGTTTACTTCCCAATCAATGAGACCATCTCTTTCCCAATAGTTTTTTTCTACATTTAATACATGATCAAGGGCTGCTGCCCATTCTGCTGCAGTAATTTCGGCTAGCACTGATTTTGATAGCTCCAGTACATCTTTTATTTTAAACGTTTTGTTTCTTTTAGCAACTCTCTGTTTCACTGTAGCCCAAATCAATTCAATTGGGTTCAGTTCACAATGGCCAATTGGTAATCGTAAAATTTCAATTTCACGATCTTCTTCCTGAGCCGCGATGTCAGTTAAATATTGTCTTTGAGGTGCATTTCTTTTCGCTATATCAACAAGTTCTGCCTTAATTGCAGACTCACGAAAAGGAATATTTCGTTTCTGAAACCAGTTTATAATGTCGGCTTTTCTCCAAGCCATAGTTGGAACTTTCGAATCGTCAGTAATTGCGTTATGATACTTGGCATTATCAATTACTATTACAGTCCTGTTTTTCACTTTTGGTAGTAAGGTTTCATTGAACCAATTCATGAAATGCATAATGTTCATTTCGGTGTGGTAATCTCCACTATGCGTTTTTCCAATGAAAACGTCCTCCACTCCATCAATAAATCCGTCCGAACCTCCAACGTGATTGATTATAATTCTCTGACCTGCTCCAGTAGGAACTCGTAAACCACCTTTTATGTCGCAAGGCAGTAAAACATTACTGTTTGACGTTATCTCCACCCAACATTTAAAAGGTGTGTGATGTGCATTTAGCCATGTTTCATCTTGATATACTATGTTAAATTCTTGTTCTCTGTAGCGACGTATTTTTCTTAAATATTCATGGCGCATCGCTATTACCCGAGGCTGTTCATACAAAATATTTTTTGTGTTTCGTTTTCGCCAAAAGAAATTCATTTTTCGAAGTATTTTTCGCAATGTTTCGCGCCCTATGTCAGGAAAATCTGGAGAGTTCTCTTTAAGTTTTTGAAGCAGAGATCGAACTGTCGGCAGCTCATGATTAGCATATGTACTGTACACAGTTCTACGAATTAGCGATGTCCATAGCGAATCAACCTCTTTGATGGGTCGACCACGTCTATGCAGACGTTCAATACGTTCATCATGCGTTATATGTTCAGCCTGAACCAAGTTTCTAATAGTGTTAATGTGCCTTCCTGTTGCCTCTGCAGTTTTTCTATAAGCACTGTTACGCCGTGAAGACTGTTGTCTGAGAAAATACTTGTAAACAGACAATATTGTTTGTTTTTCTGACACAGGTAACGGTTTATTTGGCCCCGTCTTTTTGTTACCAGACCAACTTGAACTCGTAAACCCTGGGGTCACTATAGTCGGAGTTAATGACGTAGTATCCTCTATTCGCCGATGTTTCGCTTGTGGCTCTGTAGCCAGCTTTTGACTGCAGTGCAACGGCAGCCTAATGAGACTGGAAGTTGCCTGTTGCAATCGACTCCGAGCTGACCTTACTTCTGCATCTGTGATAGAGTACCATGGCCGTTTTGTAAAACAACTTGAAGTACTACTACCAGCATTATTAATTGTGCTTAAAGCGTTATACAAAATAAATCTAAACTGTGAACAATCATTTTCCGTTCCAGGCGTAGGTTTTCCCAATTTAAAGTGTTCTGGCTGAAAGCCAAAATTTTCGCAATCATCACAGCATTTGCTCAATGAATGATCTGTCCAATCCACTTCCATGTCAGTCAAGGCGTAGTTCCGATTTAGGAAATTTGTATGGATGTTAGTGAAAATAGGACATCGACTTTTATAGCATTTCACACTGCCACGTCTTCCGTAAACAACCATATCCACTGTAAATTTTTGCAACTGTAATTTAATGTTTTCGTCCACAATTACATACGGATTATTTCTGTTGAACACGTGACTCAATGTGAAGGATTCACTGAACAGCAATAAAACTGCGATGACTTCTTGGTTTCCATTTGGTCGGATATCATGGCGCATTTCTTCAAGCCTTCCAGATCTTCGCCTATATTTCCTGCTGTAATGTACTCTGTGATCCCAAAGGTTCAAATCAGTGAAGTCAACCTTGTTACCTAAATAAGAGAACAAGTAATTTCGATGATGTCTTTTGATCTAAAGTTGAAGTTTTGATCTAAATATTTTTAGTCTCAACAATGTTATCAAGTTTAGGCAAATTAGTTTCAGTTTCAATATAAATTATTAATTGATGTCGAAATAGAAACTGAAAATGAGTTTTAATGATTAAAACAATAAAATAATTAAATCATACAAGCAAACATTAAACTAAACAATCTAGTTTTTGAAAATCAACAGTTTTGCCTATTTGAGCAAGAATATTTTGCAAGTGAACCATGTGAGCAAATTTTAGCATTAAAAATCACTGCTGAAACATACCAATAACAAAGTATCCATTTGATTTCACTTTTGCAAAGGATAAATCAGTAAACAGAGAAATGCGGGCTGTATCAGCTGACTGCTGTCCTTCTTGCAGGATAACTACTTTGTATCCTTTCAAATCAGGATATACCCGTGGTTGTTTGTCACAAACGTATCGCAATTCAATAAACTCGAACATATCAATTGTGCCCGGATTGTCCGTGTTAATTTCGCTAATAATAAACCTGCATGCATCGCCCACGATAACGGGACATGATGACAGCAGCAATAAAAGTAAGAAACGTAACAGAAATTTTCGCATTTTAAGCATAATCTCTGAACAGACAAAATATGGTTATAGTGAAAGTAAAATTAACAATTAATTCTATATTAAATATTAAACTTTAATATTAAATTAAATTAATATTTAATATTAAGATTAATATTACTATTTAATTAATAGGATATAAACTATCCTAAGCAAAATTATAAATATAATAATCCAGATTTAATTATACCAAACGAAAGCTTATGTTACCCTGATCATTATTAATATAGTACCTAAGCTAAATACTTTTTATGAAAAATAATAAAAACAAACTAACGTAAACCAATTTTAACGTAACTTTGTCGTAGCCCCCGTGGTGTAGTGGTTAGCACTGAGGCGTATCACCCCTCTGGTCGCTGGTTCGACCACAGCCGGTTGTCGATTTTTTCAAATTTCTAACTCAGGTCTTCTTGAGCACAACAAAAGTTGTCATTTCCTTAGTAAGCATTTCGATCATAACACTACGAATATGTATTCAATTCGAATCAAATAGTTACCGTATATACATACCGTACTATACTAAACGTATATACATACCATACTTACCATTTGTTTGGCCAAACAGCACCGGTTTCGACAATTTTTAGAAAAAAATTAGGTCATCGTTTAATTGTTTAAATCGTTTACTGTAACAGAGGGACCCGCTTTGCTCCAAAATGACCGAATTTTGGAGGAAGTCTTTCCCCCATCTTCTCCAAACATTACTTCATCAGAAACTTTTTCAAATTTTTTGTCTATTTGGGGATCCGCGTATTTCCTTCACGTAATGCATCCCTAACATACCTGACGCGCTAAACTTGTAATAAATATTAAATATTATATTAAATTAAAAATCAAATTGAGTACTTGTCCAAAACACACTTAAGGCGGTAGTTGCGTTTTCTAGGTTTTTATGATTTCTAAGGAAACTTGGCACCCATAGAATTCAAGTTACAAATCATACTTGAGCACAAACTTTTGGCAAAGTAAAGGAAAGGTCCAAATCTCCAGGCAGGTTCCCCACTTCTAATCACTGGCAAATACGTGAAATTTTTGGTGCTTTTGTTATTAAGCTATTATAATAAATTTCAGTTCCATTTTTTTTCAAACGGTTTCTCAATAAATTGACTAGATATTTTAAAAGTGAGGGAGATTCCTGGGGATTTAAGACGTGCCAAAAACCTTAACAACTTTCTGATCCAACAGGTAACCACACAATTCAGAGCTTTGGCGCAAAATTGCTGCAAAATAATATTTTAGAAAAAAACCTTTTTAGGCCGCCTGTACTGGAAACGGTTAAATTTTAATGCATGGCATGATTTTAAGAAAAATATAATTCTATTTAATGCAAAAGAACACATGTAATTTGAGCTTGTAAACGCTGAGCTGTGATTTTCCAAAAACACCTAAACACGCAATCACGCACACAGTGTTGTAACAATATCCAAAGAATTTTCGCAAAACTACTGCCAACTTCGCACTGTCAAGAACAACAAAATGCTGTTTTACGTACATAGCTAGTGCAAAATCTGATACAATTATTTTAACGAAAGCAAAATAGGTTTCGCTCTGAGCACAGAACACACATGATGGAACAACGCACAAAGTTGTTCAGCTCAATCACGCAGAATCAAAAACAGTTTTTTGTGTTACAATCAGTTTGGTGCAAAATTTAATCAGTAAATATCGCAGCTTGCTACTGATAGTTGGAAATACATTACCAATGCATGTATATAATGGGTTGATTGCATGACTGCTAGAGCAAACTCATGGTAACTTAGCATAAAGTTTGAAACAAAGCACTGTATATGAAGAATTGAGTGAAAAATAAAAAAATGTCCGGAATCTGAACGGGACGTGAGGAATATGCTCATAATTATGCCTATTGAGTTACAAATTCAAAGAGCTTTCAAATGAGTACCATAATAAGCCACTTTAAAAAAACTTTCAAATTTTTAAAATTTTTAATAACGTAAATTTGACCAAAAATTTTTTTTTCGAATTTTCCAATTTTTTTTATGTTTTTAGATGTATAGTACCTGGGCGCGTCCCCTGCTAAAAAATTATTTGAATCAGCTCAGTATCGGATGAGAAAATGACAAAAACGTATCCAAAAATTCGACTTTTCAATGGAAAATTTGAAAAACTAAAAGTTTCATAACTTTGGTCTCCCAGCAGCTACAAACATGTTTTATATATCAATTGATGCAGAATTAAAAGGGCTATCGAATGATATGCAATATGGCTATGTTTAATCAAGCATGCGTAAAAAATCGATTTTTTTTAAATTTTAAATTTTAAAACTTAAATTTTAAAATTTTTCGATTTCCATGAAATTCTCCATTAAAAACAGGGTTTTTTTTTGTGTAAAATAGGGTGTATTTACACATCGGCCGCCTAATTTACACAGCAAAAAATAAAAATACACACTGATTTACACAGCCCCATTTTTCCCCAGAAGTTGATTAAACGGCCTATTTTGGGTGTAAAATTTACAAAAATTCGCGAAGTGGCGATTGCAGCCTGTAACCTCTTTGTGTTAACAAAATCAAGTCTAATTTTTTACCCCAAAACAAAAAATTTTCAGTTTCTGCTCTTAAACGGCTTATGATTTTTTTATTTTAGCATTCGTTTTTATGCACTTGAAAGTTGACAGTGAAAAATCAGCCACGCTGAGCCTGTCTGTGCGATTTCTTGTCCTACGTCAAACTACTGTAAAAGTTTTACACCCGGATTTGAAAAAAAAATGAGTAGGATCTGGCTCATAGAACAATTCTATCTGTGTAAACCATGCATGTACACGGGGTCTCGGCCTGGGTGTTAGGGCTTGTTTCAGATTTTTCGAAATTTTAGGGGAGCTTGCCCTGGCGTGTCGGATACTTGAACTGACAAAAACGCAAAAATTTTCAATTATCTCATTTTTTATTTTCGTATGTAGTTCGAGTCTCAAAGTCGAAATATTTCTTTTCACGTGAAAAAACGGTCGATTTTTACCTAAAAAATGCTAAAATACTCACTTTAAAAAATTTACACAACATACCCTTAATTTACACAGCCAATTCTTAATTTACACAACATTTACACAGTGCCGATTTTGAAAAAAAAACCCTGATTAAAAATGCTATCGATTGATATATACATTATGGGGGTTATCTCTTAAAACAAACTCACAACAAAGCAAAACGTTTCGATACATACATTTTTTGGTCAGACTTTAGTTTGTGTTGCGTAATCGAAAATGTGTTTCTGAGCATTTTTTTGCATTGAAAATTTGAAATGTTATATACTTCTGAAAACCTAAAAATTTCCACAAGTATATAAAGCACTTTTACGACGAGATTTTGAGTCCCTTGGTAGTCTGGATGGTAAGCTGTTCGCTTTTCAATCGTGCAACCACGGATCGAATCTCGTTCTGGGCCCAATTGTATAAACATTTCAACGGCCGTTGAACTCAACGGCCGTTGAAATGAACGGCCGTTTAAATTGTTTGAATTTTATAAACGATAAAATCATGTGATTTTGGCAGAGAAAAATGTGAATTTCAACAGTGATTTTATAAAGAAAAGTCCGTTGGGATAAACGGCCGTTGAACGGCCGTTGAAATTTCAACGGCCGTTGAAATTTCAACGGCTGTTGAAATTTTAACGGAGAATTTTAAGATTTTTAGAACATAATGTCGTGTGACTTCATCAAAAAAAGTCCGTTGAGATAAACGGCCGTTGAACGGCCGTTGAAATTTCAACGGAGATTTTTAAGATTTTTAGAACAAAACTTCGTGTAACTTAGGGGCCAATTCGTTTACCGGATTAAACGGACTGGACTTATTTTAGTCCGAGGTCTTGGAATTGCAAATCGGGTTAAACGGACTAAACGAGTTTTAAGAAGTCGGCGGCTTAATTTTAGTCAGACCCCATTCCAAAACTACCACTGGACTAAACGGATTTAACATGCACGCTTAAGATTAGCGTGCATAGTTAAGTCCATTTAGTCCGATTAAAAAGCAGTGCGCTATAAGTTAAGTCCGTTTAGTTTAATCCGGAGGTTTTTTGGCATTTTTCAGCATAACTTTTAAACAGTTTAGTCCGATTATAATTAACCTTTTAATCTGGTAAAAAAAGAGGCCCTTAGTTGCAAACAAGAAAAGAAATTTGCCCATTTTTGCTAATATTAACCTCCCAAACTGCTATGTACTTTTTTACTAGTAATAATTTGAAAATTTGATTTTTAATGTTAAATTTTTTCATCAACTGTATAAAGTTATGAATTTATAAAAGTAAAATTAAAGTTTTCAATTATCAATGTTTCTTTGCTATTTGATGTTAACCAGTAAACACTTTGCAACAAATTTTAAAAATTGCATATTTTCAGCGGAGCTTTGTCGGTCCGTTGAATTCAACGGCAGTTCAACGGCCGTTGAACTAAACGGCCGTTGAAATTTTTAAAAATTTAGAACAAGTAGTTGGAAAAAATGATTAGTCGCGTGTTTTCAACGGAAAAATTTCTGAAAATCCGTTGATTTCAACGGAAAAATTTTATTTATAAAATCGCTGTCAAAATTGCTGAAAACCTCCGTTGAAAATTTTCAACGGACTTTTATACAATCGAAACATTTTGAACGGCAGTTAAAATGTTCAATAGCAATGCAGAAAATGTAGATTTCAACGGAGAATTTTTCGACGGCCGTTGAAATAAACGGCCGTTGAAATTTTTATAAAAATTAGCAAAATTTCAACGGCCGTTCAAATTTCAACGGCCGTTGAAATTCTTTATACAATCGGGCCCTGAGCTATTTTATTTTCAGTTTTGCTTTGAATAGCAAATGCGATTAATATACTTTTAAGTTATTTTCAACGAAACACAGTTAATCCAATAGAATTTGAGCATTATTTCACGTGTAAAAGACTGTTCCTCTGTCCTCAAGGAGTATGAGTCAATCACCCATATATAAAGACAGGGACAAGGAGTTTACTTTACTTTACTTTTAATGGTAAAAATAATGGTGACTAAACACTGTTAATAATTTATAGATTACATCGCTGTTGCCACTGGTGAATTGCAGGTCATCAATCACCACAGCTCTACCTGAGTCACCCCAAATTTTTTATGACTGATCATCTGCTCTGCCAAACCCTGCACAAAGGTAATGTTTGGAACATCTTTTTCAATTTCTGAATAAAGAGGCTGTTCAACTTCGTATAAAAATAAAACCTTGGCAAATGTGGCGTAAAAACAGCCTGTTTGTTGCTTAAGGATTTGATGAACCAAATATGTTTTACCACTGCCTGAACCTCCAATAAGAGGAATACGAGCAGGTGTCTGATTTTAAAAAATCACTTTTAAAATCAATTGTCTGAACTTTGTCCATCGCTAAAATTTTTCCTAACAATTCGTATTATTATAGTAATTTTCTTAGCTAAACAAAGTCCAGAATGTTCAGAAAAAGGGGGCCGAAGGCCGCCTTTTCTGAACGTGATGGAGGAGGGCGGCCCGCGCGCCGCCGCTTCAGCCGCCCGCTTCGCTACTCATAGTTCGTCAAATGTAAGATAACGATCCTGGTTGAGTAACATGTAACTGTCATATTCGCCAACAACAAACAGTACATTATTTTCATAAGTTTCTTCGGCAAACAAAAAGCGGACGCTGACTTTGCCATCGGTGTCGCCGGAAAGGTAGTTGCAGGCATTTGATCCCGAGTAAGATCACAGGACATAATAAAGTATCCGTCCATATATACCTCGCGCGTGATACCAATATCATCGTTTGCAAAGTTGAGGCCTCGAAGAAAAAACTGGTAGGCCATGTAGTAGCTGTTATCATTGATTGATATGCTGATTCCTTCGTTAGTAAATTGGGGTGCGTCATTTTTGTAAACTTGAATTCGTAAACAGTGAGCTGAGATAAAGTTGACAGGGTTTGTCTGAAGTTTGAGTAAAGTTACAGCAGCACTGCGCACAATAAACATGTAAATACGTTTCGGAAGTCGACCCAGAAACACGTTATCGTAGTTGAATGTAAGTGAACCCTTGGGAATTGTTTGGTTTCTAATAACATGACGCAGAATAGGTACAGTGAATGCATTGGAAGATAGTAGACGGTTTTAAACGGCTAAAACACCAGGGGTGGAACGCATAAAGGCAGTCTTACGTTAAAACCAGTCTAAGGCGTTCTATTTTAGTAATTTAGAACATCGTAACGAAAAAATTCTACACGTATTACATAGGTAGATGAAGCACTTGAGTCGATGGGTGGAGCAGAGTATTTTTCGACTTTAGATTTATGTAGTGGATACTGGCAAATTCGGACGGCGCCAAAAGATAGAGAAAAGACGGCTTTTGTTACGCAATGGGGGTTGTACTAGCGGCTGGTCATGCCGTTCGGTCTGACCAATGCACCAGTTACCTTTCAGATGTTGATGGACACAGTTCTGAGAGGCTTGTTGTATAAGTTTTGCCACACACATGTGTAGCAAAAACTGGCGCTGGAACTTGAATTTGCAACAGTGCGAGCGACACTGTTAGCCAAACCGTCCACTTTTGTTGCTAGTCTACTCATTTCCATTTCAAGACTAGCCAACTTTTGCGCCATTGCGTCATCAACCGTTGCACACACTTTGGTCGTGGGGCTGGGAAGCTGAGTCGACGCAGCGTTTGTAGCTCCCAAAGCACTCAGAGCACTGACGATTTTTTCATTTTGCGCCTGCAGCTTCGCCTCAGGTGCTATATTTGTAGAGCAACGCGCTGCGGTGTACTCAGCTTGCCGACCCAAACGCACTGTATTCTCGTATGTAGTCGGATGCTGTTCGCACAAAAATTTAGAAATGGCCGGACACTCTGAT
>JASANF010002906.1:0-20094 GCA_030248245.1 Trissonchulus sp. WLG1_4 | reverse complement strand
ATATGTGGTAAATGGTGCAGATGCATAAATAGAACAGAGGCAACACTTTAATGGAACTTTACTAGTCAGTAGAAAGACTGTATATATCTGTATTCGTATATTGTCCGATCATCACTGTAGTAGTTGTAATCCCCCTTTCTACTCCAGTCTTTGTTAATATTCTTTACATCTCCCCCCCAGGAGCCGAGTCCCCTGATGAGGCTGGGACAACGTTGTAACGTGAGTGTTTAACAAGTTTTCCCTCCTCAGTTCTGCAGATCACAGTTTGAGGAGTAACCTCAACCAACTCGTAAGGACCGACCCACGGGCAGGCGAGTTTATTGGCTTTCCCCACTCGACGACCTCGATCGTAGACGTACACACGCTCGCCTTTACGTAGCGTACGAGGACGAGCGCGAGTTCTGTCGAAATAGTCTTTGCGCTTTTCTTGAATGCGGTGAACACGCTGTCGCACACGATCAAGAACTTGGTCGTCGGCCTCAAAAATTAGGCTGCGTGGTGTACAGCCTGTGACTGAATGCGGGGCATCAAGATACGCTTGAATAGCTTGTGGCAAATGGTCATCCCAACTGAGAGGATCTTTGACAGACTTTTTTGCCAATATATCTACCAAAGTACGGATGAATCGCTCTACGGTGCCATTTGCCTGTGGATGATTTGGCGCCGTCAATAAGTGCAGAATTTTATTGTCACTCATGAACTTTTTAAACACCGAAGAAGTGAAACACCGTCCTCTGTCCGTAATGAGTTTCTGAGGAGCGCCCACGAATGCGAATAGACGCTGCAGTACATCGACAACTTGATCAGAGCTAGTAGTTTTGATCAGACCAGCGTAAGCGAATTTGCTGAAAACGTCGATAACCGCCAGGACAAAACGATTCCCTTTGCGACTGGTCGGTAGATGGAGTATATCGACGGCTAGAAGTTCTCGTGGAGCGTTTGTCCAAGTCGGACGCAGCACCGGCAGTTCACGTCTTCCAGGGTTACGACTTCGACAAACTGTGCAAGCTGTGACCTGCTTCTTGACGTCAGAAACTTGTGAAACCCAGAAATACTCTTTTAGTTGGGCCAAAGTTGTAGACCAACTAAAATGACCAGCTTCATGTACTGACTGGATTAACTTTTGGCGTAACTTTTCGGGAACGTAAAGGCGTGGGCTTTGACCAGCGTCAGACAGATACCACAGAAGTCCGATCTTTTTGAGCCCTTTATTTGTGAACGCCTCGGTCGTCCCTTCGTCGGCGTAGGCACAAAGCAGCTCGGCGTCATCCCAAGGGTGCTTTGGGAGAATTTGCAAAAGGTTTACTCGCGAGAGCGCGTCGGCGAGCAGGTTCTCTTTCCCTGGACGATATCTGATACAGTAATCATAAGCACGGAGACTTTCTACCCAACGTGCCACTCGTCCGTTTGGGGGATCATCTGCCCAAAGTTTGAACAGATGAACCAATGGCTGGTGATCCGTCAGAACTTGAACCGTTTTTCTAGAAATCGGAAGGATATGTCTGAAGCTCTTGAATGCCCAGACGATAGCCAGGGCTTCTCTATCAAGAACAGAATAATTTCTTTCAGCTTTCGTGAGGGACTTCGACTGAAACGAAATAAGTCGTGGCTTTTCGCCTATATCCCCACCGGACTGATACAAGGCCGCACCGAGGCCCGAAGCTGACGCATCTGTCTCGACCGTAAACAATGTGTCTGGGTCTACTTCGATCTGCGTCTGGGCAGTTGCGGTACAAAGTGCTTGCCGCAAATCATCGAACGCTTGTTGTTGTGAGGAGCCCCAGACAAACGGAACCCCCTTTCGGGTGAGCTCGTTCAGTGGTTTAGCAATCGAGGCATAATTGCGTATAAAACGTCGTGAATATCCCATGGCGCCGAGGAAAGTGCGAAGCTCAGCCAAGTTCTGAGGTGGCTTGTAATCGGTCATTGCTTCAATCCGTTTTCTTGATGGCAATATCAGCCCGTTTTCGACGTCGTACCCTAAAAAGGTAACTCTGCGCAAGGCGAATTTACACTTTTCCAGCTTTAGTCGAAGGTGACTCTTTCGCAGACGATCGAATACGGTGCTTAAATCATCAAGATGCTGTTCGAAGCTCGGACTGGCCACTATGATATCGTCGATATAGACTTTCGCGCACGCGAGACCGTCCAGCACAGAAGACGTATACCGCTGGAATGTCGCACCAGCGTTTGTTAGGCCAAAAGGCATGACCAAGAATTCAAAAAGGCCAGAAGTCGTTGCAAACGCCGTCTTAGGAACTGCATCTGGGTGAAGCGGAATTTGCCAGTATCCGCTCATGCAATCAAAAGTAGAAATGAACTTGGCAGAGACGCCTAGCTGCAGTAAGTCGTCCACTCGTGGCATTGGAAAAGCATCTCGTTCAGTGATTGCATTCAGCTTTCGATAATCAATGCAAAAACGAATAGTTCCATCGGGCTTGGTGACCATGACTACTGGGCTTGCCCAGGGTGACTTTGACGGTCGTATCGCACCTTCTTTGAGCATTGTTTCAACTTCCGTCCTTTCCGCTGTCAATCGTGCTAGTGGCTGACGGCGTGGAGGCTGTTTAATTGGCGGTCCGTTGGTGATAATTTGATGCTGAACGCCAATTGCTCCACCAATTACACTTTCTCGAGTAGGCGCAAAAATGTCACTGTATTTGTTGAGCAAATTCTGTAGCCGCAGTGTTTCTTCTGGCGACAAACCTGGAGGTTTGATCGAACTAAATTCCTTCATTTCTTCTGGCGGAGGCGCCGTTGAAATTTCACTACCGATGCTCGACTTTATCTTTGATGGGATAGTTTCGCGCTCCAGATTATAAATCCGTCCAATTGCTGGCAGGATCCGCTCTGAGCATTTTGCAGCGATCGGAACCGTGACGCTGCCATCTTCAACTTGTAGCACGGCTGGGCTACACATTACTTGTGGGTCCGGTTCGAAGAAAACAGGCCTGTCTGGCCCCTTGACCGGAACTGAGACTGCAGGAGCCGCCCCGGACTGCTTTATGGCAACCGCGTCCGTCGCCAAATCTGTTTGGCGCAGAAATTCGGTTGGCGATGAGATGGCAGCAGGATTCAATTGCCAAAAACACTCTATCCCCAACTTTTGAGCGCTGCCCAAGCTGAGCACAGACTGATTCTCCACCACGGCGAAATCTGTTTTGACAGGATCCACAAACCCGTCTTTTGTTTTCAAGGCGACAACGCCTTGAACAAAGTTTGCTTGGATCGGTGGTCCGGAGGCGAATACAAGTCGAGTCAATTTTGTAGAGGGCGTCACTGCTCCCGCGTCTAAAAGCACTTGGACAATTTGCTTGGAAAGAGTGTCCATTTCGGCGCCGGTATCCAGCACAAGGTCGGGTACTGGGTAACCGCCGATTTCGATATGCAGGCCAAGGTCTTTCACTGTCGGAAGGTCTTTGACAATTTTGCCGGCTTCTGCGACTGCGACTTTCCTGTCAATCCGACGTGGAACTTGGACGCCTGGGCTTCTGCTAATCAAGTTGACTTGTTTGCCTTTTGTTCCGGCCACTCGGGAAGCAAAAGCTTTTTGCGTGCAATCGCTGTCCCAGTGAGATCCTTTGCAAAACTTGCATGGACGAGACGGCGTGCGAGGTAGACCACCGTCTTGTTTTGTAGCATTTGTACTATGCCACTTTTTGTTCTAGAATTTCTTCTTTTTGTCGAATTTTCCAGAGGATGAATCTTGGTTTGGCTTGTCTTGACACAAGAGCGACTTCACTTGCTCTAGTGAACGTGCCATACTGACGGTAACTTCTTGGACGGCATAGATATCATCATCGTCATGACCACGGTCGTAGTACGAAATGACTTTCTCCCGGAGCTTTTGTGGAAGAGCGTTTATCCAAACGGCCCTTTCTAGGAATCGTTGCTCCTTGACCTTGAGTTGAAGGCGACGATAACGGTTCACAAAAGACTGCGCGTATTCGTCCGGCGCCATACGTAGCGCCGACAATTTTAGGGCAGCAGACGTATTCGTCATCTGCGTCTCTAGCAAGTGTTTTAGATGCTGAATTGCTAAGTCAAATGTTGACCTAAATTCCGGCGCAATAGCCAGAAAACACAAACGGGCTTTGCCCGCCACACTGCGTTCTAAGACCTGAAGAGGACTTAACCCAGTTTGTTCAGCATACAACTCGACTTGCTTTACCCAATCCCCAAAACTGCAACAGTCCGTATCGTCGTCCCCCGTAAATCCCCAAGGTTGCTGCAGAGATACAGTCACGTTAGGACGACCCCCAAGGTTACCTTGTTGAGTTAACAATTGAAGAAAGTGTTCTCGGTCTTTGCGTCTTTGTACCTCGAACTGCTCTCTTTGTTGCTCCAATATCTTTGTTTGGTGAGCCATCTGTTGCTGCATCAAAGCGAGGACTGATGCCAGGTCCGGTTGTGGTGATGGGGAAATGTCACTGCTTTTCGAGGCAGCGGCTCTCTGACCCCGTCCATTCGGACTCCGTGGCATGTTGTAGGGAAGGCTTTGATTAGATATAGTACAATAATTAATTCAAAGCTTTGACTGAAAATGATCGTCCCTCGGTTTTGGCACCACAATTTGGTAAATGGTGCAGATGCATAAATAGAACAGAGGCAACACTTTAATGGAACTTTACTAGTCAGTAGAAAGACTGTATATATCTGTATTCGTATATTGTCCGATCATCACTGTAGTAGTTGTAATCCCCCTTTCTACTCCAGTCTTTGTTAATATTCTTTACATATACTAAAATAGTATAAAAGCTAAAATAGTAGTAGTAGTAGCATAGAAGCATTGTAGAATGAAAATTACGTAGCACAAAAGGTAACAAGCACGCCTTCCGAGTACCTGCAAGTCAATTTTTATATCAAACATACTTTCTGAAGTTGACTTAAATACTAAGAAGTATTAAGTAATACTAGAAGTCGAATGTATATAATTTCAATAGCTTACTGTTCTGGTGGAACAGCTAACGCGGCATTTTTCAAAATAAAACTACGTAAAAGGTATTTGTCTTCTTCCGGTGCGGTTCAGATGGAACCCGCTGAGGCAATATTACGTTCGGCCAAGAGTACATAATAGGGAAGAGTATGACACTCTTCAATATTCTAGCTGATTGGCCCAGACGATGCTCCGGCCGAAATAGCCCTTTTGCGCCTCGATTTCAGGAGGGGTATCCCCCTCGGATCAAGAATGTCTTGATGCCAGAGGGGAACCCCCTCCTCAAATCAGAGAAATGTCTTTATTTCAGCGGGGGGTACTGCCCTTGTGTTAAACCCTGAATCGGGGGACTACTAGATGCACTGAGAAAATGTAGACATGTAGTAGAAGACTTGAGGTCCAGACTGCCACCTCGGCGAGACC
Source organism: Trissonchulus sp. WLG1_4 (assembly GCA_030248245.1). Lineage (NCBI taxonomy): Eukaryota > Metazoa > Nematoda > Enoplea > Enoplida > Ironidae > Trissonchulus > Trissonchulus sp. WLG1_4. The sequence goes on along the minus strand of JASANF010002906.1, from coordinate 14,735 downwards.
GTGACCGAGAAAATGAACGAAGCACCGAGCGTCACTCTCAGACGCGTGCCCACCACTCTGAGCGTGAAAGCAGCCATTACACTGGACGTCACGAATCGCATCCGCAATCGTACGAAGGCCTACGAGAGGACGAAGACTCCTATCGCAAACACGACGAGAGCCACTACAAAAAGCGAAAGGCGTCGACTGAGCAACCGGACCGTGGCCTAAGATGCTACGATGGAGGTCCTCAAAGACGACCGGACGCTTATCAACACCGGGAACGTGACGACTCTCGAGAGCGACGGCGACGAAGAGAAGAAGAAGACAAGAGACGTCGGATGCAAGAGGAGGAAGACAGGGAACGACGAACCCGAGAAGAGGAACGGGTAGTCTTCTTCCGTGGACCTCAAGAACCTACCTCTACTAGCCAATTCTACGAGAGGTACTACGCCAAGTCTCTACCTCGAGTGTCTGAATCGGGAGAAGTGGAATTCAGAAGTGAATCTGAGCGGGACCACCGAGACCCGCAGGAACATCACCGACGAGTTAGCCCGACTCCTCATGGATCCTATGAGCACAGAGCCAGGTGAGAGCATGAGCCACCCCGAGCTCGGAGCGATAGGTCCAGGGGACGCGGACGCTCGCGACGTACGCCTCCACCGGAACGTGACCGGCGTGAATACCATAGTGTCGGACGAAGGAGTCGTCGACGAAGCCCAATTCAGGACCCGACTAGGGTTGTTTCAATTATGGAATTATTTTCAATTTCAATACCATTATCAATTTTTTGCCAAAATATTTTCAATTTCAATACCATTATCAATTTTTTGCCCAATTCTTTTCAATTTTAATACCATTATAAATTTTTTGCCCAAATATTTTCAATTTCAATACCATTTCAATTTTTTTCTCGAAATATTTTCAATTCCATTTCAATTTTGCAAATATTTTTAATTTCAATTATTTTTCAATTTTTTTAGCGTAACTGCTGAGGCTTTTTTAATAAGTAATACATTGATAACTGTTTTGTAACTGTTCCTCTATAAACACAAAAATGCGTGAAATTACACGCACCGCGCACGCAGTACGCTCCTACGGTATTTAACCAGACGGACTCTTAACACGTGGTTTTTTTATCAATCCTAGAGTTACGAGCGCCGAAGAAAGATCGTAAAACCGTCATTCAAGTTACAGAACGTTTGATTAAACTCATTGTATTACGAAACCCAATGAAACTGAATGATGTAAAGATTTGAGACTAAGGACTACCTATGCACTTAGTAAAAGTGTATATAAGTTAAAATATGTAAAGTGTTTTCAATAGCCGTTCAACCATGTGACGCCACTCAGTCTAACTTACAAATTTTGGCAATCTGGTGTCTGGGTGTCAACCGGGTGGATGCCCAATCTGGGGCTGTGAAGCTTGGCTAGCTTATTCTAGTCAACTGATCTTCGAATCGTTTTTTCAGAAATTGAGGATCTTTGCATTTGGTGGCCCAATTTGAGTCCTGCTGCCACACAACAAAACCTATGCTTGAATTAGCAGTGTGAAAATTTGACTTTTTTCATCGCAAGTATTTTCTTTACAGCCTCATTATGATGTTTGATCGTAACTCTGGCAGTCGACTTTTTGTGCCTCAGATACAGCGGATATTGTAGTTTATTTTTAGCAGTCAACTATAATAGGCGCACGGTTGCTGTGTTAATACTCTAGGGTGAGGTACATATCATGCCTGAGCGATGGCGCAAAATTTGCACAAACTTTCACATTGGAGCGCCTATAACTCAAAAACGGTGCGTCCTGGACCCTTGATTGACCTAATATGTTTTGTTTACCATTAAATTCTCTATCGAATTGTGGTTTCGCGAGCTCTCTACGACGCACGTAATCCGAGCAATGGCCAAAAAACTGGAAGGTGTCAAAGTTTGGCTGCCTAGAGGCAGACCCTCTGGTCGTCAAAGGATTGAGCTACTAAGCCATTGTACTGTTATAATCTGCTATGCACTATGCAGTGCCTCTGTTATCTGTTATGCACTATGTAGTAACAGAAGTACAGATCAGCGTAATTGCTATATTTTACTAAGGGCCTATTCCTTTACCGGATTAAAGGGTTAATTTTAATCGGACTAAACGGTTTAAAAATTCAGCTTAAAAATGCCATTTCAAAACGTCCGGATTAAATTTTAGCGCGCTGCTTTTTAATCGGACTAAACGGACTCAACTATACACGTCAAGGTAAAGCGTGCATGTTAAATCCGTTTAGTCCAGTGGTAGTTTTGGAAAGGCGTCAGACTAAAATTAAGCCGCTGACTTATTTTAACTCGCTTCGTCCGTTTAACCCGACTTGCAATTCCTGAACCTCGGACTAAAATAAGTCCAGTCCGTTTAATCCGGTAAAGGAATAGGCCCCAAGTTTTTTATACTTAAGTATCATACAAGATAATACAACTCCTAGCTCTATAGACTCCGCTTACAACCCGTTTGTTACATCTTTGTTATGTGAATCTTCTTGTCGGAAGATTGCTCCTTTTAGGGGCTGCTTGTTTTTTTAACCTGATATCCATTCTTAAACTTCGGACCAAACTGAGTCCAGTCTATTGACAGTGTATTAAGAAAGGTATTGAAAGAAATCGTAATATGTTTGCAATAACAAAGGTTCAAGCTGATAACAAAGAGACGTACGCTCAATTGAAAATAATAATTGAAATTAGACAATTTCAATATCAATTATATACGTTTCAATCATGGCTGTTCACCAACACATGCTACATGCACAAACATACATACCGACAAGACTTCGTTCCAGCAACAGAACAGACTTGCTGTCGTGAAGTCAACCAGCCCAGCATAATTGATATTGAAATTGAAAGTATAGTTTCAATTTCAATTAAAATATTTTCAATTTCAATCCCATTATCAATTTTTGATCAAATTATTTTCAATTTCAATACCATTATCAATTTTTAGGCTAATTATTTTCAATTTCAATATCAATTAATAATTGATATTGAAATTGAAATTGAAAGTTGGTTTCAATGATTAAATGAAATAATTGAAACAACCCTAGACCCGACACCACGGGAGCCCACGGACACCCAAGATGATCGACGTGCAGCGGGACAAGACCCAAAACTATCAGAAGGGGCGTTCCAACAACAACAACAGCAACAAGAAAAAGAGCAAATGGAGGTAGAATCTGCTCCACTACCTCAGCTGATTATTGAACAACTATCCAACGTGGAGGTCGAGGAGCACGAACAATGGCCGCCTCAGATGGATACTCCCACTGTACGACCGGAAGGCGTAGCGGCATCTGTTCAACAGACGACGCCCTTTTGCATTGAGGTCCCACGCCTGGAACGCCCTGCGGCGAATGACCCGCGTCTTTAAAGGGTCACTGGCCCTATTGTCAATACGGGACCCGCTTACGTGCCCTACAGCGACATGCCCGCGGAGCAACAGCGTGAAGTGACTCACGCGATTGTCACTCGTTCCACTCACGCTGCCCGCTCTGCCCGTCTTACTCGTTCAACTCGTACGCGAACGCAAGCCGCTCAGTCACTAGGTCGTAGCCAGCGAACTGTTACCTATTACGCGAAAAGACGCTAACTACGCTATTAACTACACCAAAAAGACAATGAAGATCACCATGTAAATAAAATTTTATTTTTGTAACTGTTATATAATGCATAATATTGTTCGGGTATATTTTTGTCATTCTTGTCATTTTTGCCTTTTTCATATTTTTTTCCATTTTTCTTTAAAAAAAGGCGTATAATCTAAAATACAAAAACATATCATAATCCTAAAAACCAAAAATATTTTCCATTTTTCATTTTGTCAATTGTTCGGCTGTGTACGTAATGTTTGCCTTAGTACTATGTCAATTATCTCGTGTCCTTATTCATAATACTGGTATTTTTGGTATCTATGCTTTGTATGTATGCTTTAATATGTGCTTTATTTTTGGTATTGGTAACTTGTAGTAATTTGTGGTAATTTGCTTTGTTTTGCCCTGTGCTTTAAATTGTTGTTGTTGTCTTATTTGTGTGTTGTAATTTGTGGTATTTGAACTGGTGTATTTGTGATTTTTGTGTAGTATATACTGTACGTATGATATGTGCCAACGCCCATGCCACAACAGCCTTTGGTGCAGTGAATCGATGGCGGCGCCAGCGGGAGCCAATGAGGTACGCATGCCAGACGTGTCACGCCCAAATGGAGGCCACCCAATGTTGGACCGGCGATCGAATCCTCAGTGCTCAACCGCAGCCTTCTACTTCTGCTGCCGCGTCCTACCTACATTACATCTACCTCGGCGCTAATGCTCAACTTGCGAACTATAAACTATGCGTATTTGCTCAATTTTGGAATTGCGAACGGTGTATGATATGGCTCAATTTCGAACAGTGAATCGCCTACCTTCCCCCTGCCTTCGTTGCGGCGCTTATGGCGACACCCCTATCCCCTTACGCACCTCGAGACGCCAGAGGACTACGAAATGTATGGACTGTGAACAGGATGGACTGTGAATTGTGTACAGACTGTATCTAAACTGTATTTCGTGCCAACTAATAGAGCCTTATTTTCGCCGCCATTTCAACTTTCGTGATCGTAAATTGTAACTCGTGTAAACTAATCAACGCCTTGTACATTCATTAAATTCGTCCAACTAACATCACTTATCTGTGGAATCAACTAACCCACCTCAGCGAGAACTCATCAGTGATTTGGTCAGTGATTTTCTGTGTGTGTATTTCGTATGTAGTAATATATTATGTATTTTGGTATTATTTGGGTATAAATTGTGTGGGCAAATTCATAAGTGAGGAGGGGAAAAGCCCTCCCGGGGTTTAAAATTCTTCCCAAATTTTCTCAAAATTCACCCTACTCCCACTCCCAACACCCCATCTGTGTCGACTTACGGTTTTTTCGCTTTTTGCCTAATTGTGCAGGAGCACAATTAAGTGAGGAGGGGAAGATCTGTAAGGCTTCACTTGGGAGACCCTCCCTTACTCCCCCCTCACACTTCCACTTACCTTTTCATATTTTAACAATATGAATTAACGCTCAATCTAATTTAACATTATATACGTACTTGTCATTTCTTCTGTGCATATACGTCTGGTCTGGCTTAACTGTGGGTAGCAACTAGGATGGTCAGTCAGTGTGTGTTGGTGTGTAGCCCTGCGCGGCGGTCTGTCTTTTTAATTATCTTCATTTATGCCGAAACGGCCTGCGTTAACTTGATGTGTTGTTTATATTAAATCCTACTAAATTCTACTTCTTTCGTGCGCGTTCCCTGTTGGGCAGTTTAGGCTTAGCAGCCCTGCCGAGCCCAGTCTCCTTTGCGTGTGTCCTTCGGCAGTATCGGCCAAGAGGGCCCTGCCTATTCTGCGTTCCGTATGCGCCGTGGTATGCCTAATCGCTGCTCGCTACCCCCCACACTATTGGGAGGCCTGTTCAGGCTGTAGCAGGCGATATTGTTCTGTGTGCTGCGCCGCTTGGGCCATTCGTAGGTGCGGCAACGAGTCGCCTTACACTAATATTGAAGGTTAGTTTGGGCCCTTGAACACGAATACAAGATTCGCTAGATTTCTATATATAATTCGTGTTTGTACAATAAAACACCTTTGTAACAATGTGGCGACTTAGGGCCTCTTTATCATATGGTTAACGCGTGGTTAAAGTAACCACATTTTTTTATCAGTCAAGGCGTTAAAGGGCTAATTCGACCGAAGCACAATACCGGCCGATTGGCTAGAATAGGGAAAAGTGTCATATTCTTCCCTATTATTTACTCTTGGTCATACAGAAACTATTGTGTTTTGAACTGTGAAATTTAAATGTTAATATTTAATGTTAATTGTTTTTTGAACTGTGAAATTTAAATGTTGATTTAATGGTAATTAAATGCAAAGTCTAGTAAATAAATACAATACTTAAAAACATCATGCCTTATTCAAACCGCCTTTGGTCCTCTCACACTGTACTGTAGTTGAAACAACTTTTGTAGAGCTTGAAATATTGAGTCCTGAAGGTGGTAATGCCTGAGGTGAGGACACAAATATCAATTAACCGAAAATGTAAAAAAAGTAAAACCGGTAAATCAGTGCTTTCAGTACTTGTTGAGGAGTATTATGTATATTGTATCATTGCTACCTATATTATTCCCCAATTCCCAGGAAAAAAATCCAGATGTGTGGTTTAGCCTGTGTGTACTGATCACTGGACTATAAATAATAAATTATTAGAATGCATTGTGAATTTATCTGAATACCGTCGTTCTAAGTCTGGCTCTCGCATGGGAATATTGAAACTATTGTAATATATGCATAGTATATTCAAACTTTTCTACTAGTGTTGCATGACCATAAAACAAGGTTTCCCAGCAAAAAATAGTATAAATGTGCTGAAACAAATTTATTTCTTTTTTGGATCAGTTAAGTGATATTTTTGGATCCGCAAAGCGCCTTTGCAAACGCCGAAATGAACCTACACTTACTGGTTTTATTAGCAGTTGTTTTCGTCGACGACATATCGTGTGGAGCGGTGCCAAAAGTGATTAAAAAAGAAATGGTGACGGTTGTAAAAGAATATGCGAAGACGACATCCTGCATGAAGATAAACTGTAGCGTGGAATTAAGCAAGACGGGCGGGGCTATAATGCTGGACATGCTGCACCAGAATTCCGGAAATGCCTCGGTGTTGGAAACTTGTGCAGCACTGGAGGATCTGAAGAGCTGTGTTGTGGACAAGTGTGAAGGTGTGGACGAGAAGAAAGGGTCAGCGCAGCAACGATGGAGCAAGCTGAAACCTGTTTTCATGGGCGGGAAAATATCTTGTGATGTGGAAGCTAAGGCTAAACCGACACGCCGGCGTATTTTTGAAATTTGTTTAAGTATTTGATATGTATCCGTGGACTCCGTGGACCTATAATAGTCCAGGAATTATTAGTTACGAGTACCCTTATTTTAATAATTCATTTTAATATTAAATGACTCTATTTAAAATACTTTTGATATTAAAAATTTTATTAATATTAAATTAAAAATAATGTGGAAAATATATTTATATTATTATTTTATTAAAAAATAATCTGGGACTTCTATTTATATTAATATTGATTGATTAATACAGATTGTTGATTATTACAGATTGATGATTAATACAAATACAGATTGATATTAATACAGTGTAGAAGGCGTGTCTATATGCACGCACGCAAACAGGGGGGTGGGATCAAAGACTTTTTGGACCAAATTAGGCCTAAAAACCAAAAACAATTGAAAATTTAGTTACTTAGGAATGGCACTTTTTGTAAATTAACGGTCGGTAATGTCATAAATTTTTGTAAAATTTCCATATTTGCTGGCTTCTGGAGTCTGGACCCTCGCCGACCCGCCGCATATATCATTTTTGGTTTTGTAGATCTGTAATTTTACTTTCAATACCGCTCTGGTAAACGAATCTCTCTGTTTTTGTCCGAAATATGCTAATATACGTATGTAGTTTTTGCGTTGAAATTGCAGTTATATGCATTTTAACACAAAAATTTTTTCCTGGCTACGCCTCTGTTTCTGTCTGCGAAAAGTGTCCCTTATCTACCAACAGTGTTCGCCAGTCCAGTTTTATCGAATAGCGATGTTGCGATATCTTTGCGACGCACATATGTGCACAGCTCGAGCCCCGCCAACAAGCCAGAAGGTGTCAGATTTCAGCTGCCTAGAGAGATAAAGGCATTACAGGATTAATCCGACAAGAACTGCTGAGCAGAAAGAGTGAATCTTCCTAAACCATGATTGTGATATATTTTGAAAATTACGCCCTTGAACATAAACCTGAGGTTCATATTTTGTCCATGACCCCGCTGAATCTCCCCACGGTCGCTCAGAGTATCCCTTTTAGGGGTCTCAAACTCAGGAGTTTGAGTAGTTATTCGTAGTGATTCTGATCGGCCGGAAAGTTCGGTCGGCCAGTCGGGCGCCGGCCGGTCACAATCTACAGATCGACCAAATTTGGCTGGCATAACAGTCCAGTAGGCTCGTTTTGAATGAAATTGCTTTTTCCAAAAATACTGCCAGGGCAATTTAAATTTAAAATTTAAGCAATAAATCAGGATTTATTAGTAACACTGATGCAACATAGAAAAAGCGGTATACCTTTGCGTTTACACATTATTTCTGTACTAAATTTTTATGACAGGTTGCCAATATGTTACATAGATCTGGTTAAAATCTCGTAAAAGTCGCGTTATCTAGTGAGAAATAAACGGAAACCTGAACTCATCCATCAAGTTGCATTTGCATTTTGTGCATTTTTAATTTAAATTGATGGAACTAATGAATGATTTTGACCTAACTAGACTTTTGACTTCATGACACACAAACGTCACAACTTTTTAACTATGTCTTGTGGAACATATTGGCGGCTGTTTGTGTAAGTTTGAATCATAAGTCCTGCGACCAAAAACGCTAACGCAAAACGCAAGTTAACGTCAATAAAGTGAACAATTTGGCCCAGCGAATATGCCAAAAGATGTCCTGCAGGAATGTAAGTTTGCATAACAAAATCAGGAGGATAAAACACGTCAAAGTTATTTCCGAAGCGAACATTAACTTTTTCCGAAAATGTGTTAACAACTACGACATTATCAAAGTGAATCAGTTTTACATTCTTTGTTGACAGGTCCAACACGACATTGCAAGGCAACAAGTATTTGAATACAATGTGGTGTTTTGCGAGAAGTCTGTGAAGAATCAAATACAACTGGGCAAAATAAATTTTCACATCGTCATCATACAAAGTCCCACATGAACTGACATAAGTCGACAGAATAACATCAGTTGTTTCCATTTTGTAGAACACTAAAATATGTTCTCTTTGGTCGTCTATCCAAGGAGCACATGCCCAATCTGTAGGTGCCATAGTACCGCCGTCAAGTCGAATTTTTTGGCTGATTGTTACCGTTTTTGGTTCATAAGCCCCGTCAGTGTTCATTAGCATGGGGCAAAATTGAGCTAGCGTCACTCGAACAAGGACGTGCTCATTATATGGAGCGCTAGTTCTTATTGATCCGTCATCGTTCAGTAGAACTGCCGATGTTATGCTTGAGCCTTGGTAGTCTTGAATGTTTGATCGCGCGATTTGGTATAAATGATTCTTTTTTGTTCTCACAATAAACATCTAAACAATGCAAAAATATTTTATTGCAAAATATCATTCGTAAAATTAAACTACATAGAAATATGCATGGTACTATTTTAAAAGTCTGTTTGAGCTTCACAGTCTTTGTAGACAATGTCCAGATTAATATACGACGGCATCAATTTCGAAACGAAGGGCGAGAAGTTGACATAGTTTCTTTGAAAACACTTGACTGTGGCTTTAAGTTCACTTTGTAGTCTGTCATCAGAAACATATTTGATGTGCTGCCAACGGGTGGACTGACGAACAAATGCAAATTTTCGAGAGCGACACAAAGGGTTTGGACAACGGACAACACACTTGACTTTGGGGCGGATTGCTTCTTTGAAAATAGACAATTTAAGTTCCTTCGAAACTAACGGCTTTGGGTCGAATAGCACAGGGGGCAACGCAATAACTGACGGCTTACAGGTGTCAGTGACACCCCATTGCCAGAAGCATGATGGGCAAAGAGCTACGCATGCAAGATTAGCTGTCGGGTGAAATATGTACGTAGTGTTCGGGTACAGTTGACAAAGGGCTGACTTCATAACCATAAACTGTTCAGGAAATTCACTAGGAAATTCTATTATATCCAAGGCAGCCAAAGCCACAATTTCATGGGCTATTTTTTTTCGCAATAAATTGCCAATAAAACGCACAAACGAAGCAGAACACCACGCTGGAACGTTAATGGAAATCCACATGCTTCGTTGTCGGCAATATGCGCAAGAAAAAACTTTTCCAATCAAAGTTTGCTTGCTCCATTCAATCAAACATGAAAGGCAGAATGTGTGCTTACATTTACCAACAGAAGCACTGAAAATTATGTCTTGAAAACAAATTGTGCAAGGGTCTGGCAGCTTGCGCTTTCGTGGACCAGCAATATTGACCAAGTTGTTCAATTGAGATAACAGGGCTTCAAGTAAAGGAAGACCCATTTGAAACTCAAACCATACGGATATAATTGGGTTCATTTTCTAAACAGTAACAAGCTGACAACTAGAGAAGAGATAGAGAACTAACGGAAACAAGGATGAATACAGACTCTTATTTTTTGACACTACTGATGAGCTATGCGCATATTTCAAACATAAATCATGTAGGCAATAATTGAAAATTTGTTGGGTCAAATAAGCTATTTATGCTAATAACATACTAAAGTATCTAGATCATAACGTCCCGCAGCTCAAATCAGATATTTTTCAAAATAATTGCCAAATCCAAGCAGCTCCAGCCAAAGCATTCATTTTCATTTTCCTCATCTTGAGTCGGGACAAATGTTAAAAGTTATATCAATTAATCAATTAGACTTACAGTTATCGTTTCTTTTAGAGCAATAGATGATCAAACAATGAATGGATGATGCTTGGACCAATAGATAGTTGATTGATGGTGCTTCCAAAGCGGGGTCTTGTTGAGTCGTCGTGGAAAAGTCTTCTTCCGTTGTAGGAGTAGTAGTCTTCTTCAGAGAAGAGAAGAGAACTGATGAATTTTCAAATTTTGCTGCTGCTTATATACTTGAATTTTGTTGACAAAAGTCGCATGATCTTTCCCAGAGCAAACATTTGTGGCTCAAGTTGGGTCCGCTAATGCAGGATGTGTCAATCAAAACTGGTAAAGAACAATCAAACATTTGATAATTTTGCAACAGATCAAACGACATCATGCCATTTTGTTTGCTTTTTGCTTCCAGAAAGATCTGGGAAGCAGCAAAGCAAACATACTGAAGTCAAAAACAAGATTAAAGAGCACCAAATTTTGCTGATTTTGCAAAAAAGTTAAACAACATCAGACCACTCTATTTGCTTTTTGCTTCTAGAAGGATCTAGGAAGCAGCAAAGCAAACACGTGGCATCCAAAAACAATTGAAATTCTCGTGATGTTTTCAAGATTATGAAAATAACAGCATCCTGTCGCCAGTCCTAGATTGATAAGAGTAGCTCAGAAAAGGTATATAAGGAGCCGTTTCAGTTAGAACTTCAGTTACCACTTATGTTTTGGTTGCTCTATACTACTATTTCCTTTTTACTATGGATACCATATTCAATCGCTTGCCCAATATTCCACGCCTACCTTTGGAAAAATTGAAGCTTGTAGCAAAAGGCCTAAATGCTGAAGACCCTACCTTTACTTATGAATTTACGGATGACGGTCATAGGGCTAATTTGCAATGGGGCATTCTTCACGTACAAGGTAAGGTGATAATACACTTGCAACTATATGTAAAAATTATTTGCTTGTTTTTTCTTAGTGAGCTATACAATACATCCACTTCATTGAATTGTTATCCATTATAGGCGAAGCTAACACAAGAAAAGAAGCGGAGCACGCTGCTTCAGCAAGTGCACTTGAGGTTATTGATGCTGTAATGTTGATAGAAGAGATGCCTGCTGACGTCAGGGAAGTAAGTGGTAATTAAAATGTGTAAGCGATGTATGTAGCACTAGTCATAATTAGCTTAGCTTATGCATATGTATTGTCCAAAATAAGTACCCTTAAATATGGGTCCAAAATCTATAATTATACAGACTTAACTTATAACTTTCCGTTACTTATTTTTCATATGTAGTTAAAAATGCCTGCTAAACCTCGACATTAACTTTTCTAGAGTCTCAACTTGAATAAGCGGAGTTCAACGTCTGCGGCAGATACATTCTTTCAAGCCGAAGCAATGGGTGTCGTTTCCGGCTTGGATTTTACCTACGAAAACAACGTGTGCACTCTCCGTTACTTTTTTAATGACAAAAACTATATTCACAGAGATTAGTTACATTTACTTTGTTTTTGTTCGTAAAACAGCAAAACATTTAGTTTTGCTGCCTTTACCATGATTTTTTGATATAACGGCAACTAACATTACTCATAGTTACATTGTGACTAAAGATAATATTACAAATACGTGTATGTAATGAGATATACATTGTATAAATTCATTGGACATTCGAAATTTTTAGTGACACATTGGTCTCGTCTCACTTCACTTCTTAGTATTTTGTGTCTTTTTTAGTCAGTGATCGCAGCAAAACCAAGGCAAAAAAGCGACTCTTCCGCATGCTGCCTCTGGAAGAAATTGTCTCTTTCACGTTAAAGAACCTGACTGAAACTACACTTATGCACATTATCTAGCTTAAATCTGTAACAAGCTAGCCAGCAGACACTGTTAAAGCGGTCATATTTCGTGAATTTTTGCATTTTTTATGTTTTGCTTGTAAAATTGACAGTGTGATTCCAACTAATTTTATTCTGTACACCAACATAGCCAATAACAGGGTGAATTTTAATGCTAAGTTTGGTGCATTTATATGATGCAGAAAAGATGTTACGGACCTTCAATTTTAATTTTTTTCAAATTTTGAAAAATATACAAATATTTAAATCTAATTTTTTCACGAAATAGGCTAAATTAATACAAATAAAAAAATTGACACATCAGAAATTGTCTAAAAAACATGTAAAATAACGCATGAAAAGATTGCAACATCGCGACTTGAGATTTAGTCCACGGAAGTACACTTTTACAGATTTCTGTGAATAAAATTGATGTAACGCAAAATTTTAGATAACAAAATTTTTGAAATTTTAGCATAAAGTAGACACATATGTGTGTCATATTGTCTCAATTTTTGAACAAAATCCTTTTAGTAGTTGTCATGTTTTGCGGACGTTTGTGTAATGTACTTTAGTTCAAAAAGAAATGTTACATAAAAGTGACGTAATCTCACAAAGTGAAAAGCGAAAGGATATGTTTTGCCATCTAAATTGAAGGTTTTTGACATGCCCGTGTGTCATTTTTTTCTTTTTTTAATAAACGGCCGTTTTGACTAGCTACTACTTTGGCTTAGCTAAACATAAAATTTACGAAAAATTGTCGTAACTGGCCGAAAAATATTTTCTGTGAAAATTAAAAATGATTGTTTTAAGCTATTTTAGCAAGCATTTATCTCATAATAATTTATAGTTTCCTAAATTAATATGGGTAGTATAAATTATTGATTGAAAATTAATCGTAAGCTGTCAAGTGTTACTCCTGCAAAACTGTCGAAAACGTTACTACCACCTTAAGCTACGTATAGAAGAAAAAGATACAGAATAAGTGTACTGAAATATATTATTTAGTTTTGACAGTATTGGTACAAGTTATTAAGCTTCAATATATTGGAACCGGTTGAGAACATTTACGTCTATCCAGTTCAACCACATCTATAAATTAATTTAAACAAAAAATAATCTCGACCTGGTTTTATTAAGTTCAACAATTTTCAAACTAGACAATGCTACCAGTTTATTGAAGTTTTAATTGTATTGACTTAAATGGTACACTGTTTGCTGTTGTCATTGTAAATTAAAATAATCAATTAATGTACCCAAATATAAATAAAAATTTTCATAGAAATTGTTTATTTTATATGACTTTATTGTTGGTAGTAATTGTTAATTTTTTATGTTATTTGGACTTAACTACAACAAACACAAAAAAACTAAAAAAGTTGTTTCAAAGGTTAACATTGAAATAAATTGACAGACATAATATAAAACACAAAATGACTAAATTGATTGCGTTGAAATTAGCAAAAGCGGCTACTGTTTTTAACTCAGCAGTTGATTAATATACTATGTACTATGGAATGTTATGAATTTGAATTATTTTTAATTTCAACACAATATCATTTTCACTAGAAATTCAGACACAGCAATAATAAAATTGTTTCTGTACTTATATTTCTCTTTTTGGGATGCTTTGGATAGCGCCCAGAAGCAAAGGTGTCACCCTGCAGAATTTCATTTTCACTCTGTGAATGTTGATGTGGATGGAAATGTTCGGGTAAATAATAGTTGTTGTACTAGCAATTCAGCGTGTTGACACGCTCTTCGGCTTTGCACAATGGATGGCCAGTTAAATTGAAATCCTCTTGACTAATATTCCATAAACGACACATGGATTATTGGCAATTGAAAATATGCGCTAGAGAGCCATATATAGTGTTTAGTTATGCCTAATTTTAAGTTTTAAATAAAATTTAAATAGCTCGTTTATTAGCATAAGCGTGTGGTCAATATCCTTTGTTACGCTGTTCTACTTCGCATTCAAATCTCATTAAAAATAAAAACATTGCATAGCAAAATAAGGTAGTTCAAAACGTTTAGTTTTGAAATTACCACAGGTTTAGAAAAAGTCTATGTTTAGCTTAAGTAATAGCTTCTTTTTAAATGATTACCTTTCATTCCTGAATGTTGATAAAAATCATGAAGCTTTTCATCCATGTTAAAACTCATCGGATTCTCTCGCAAAGTCTGTCCATAGATTTCTAGCATGGCTTCTCGTTTGGCACACTCTAGATGTACCATAGTCTCCAGCAGCAGAGTGAGAGTTTTGTCGCTAGCTAAAAATAGATTAATATTTCTTAATATTCTTCTTCTTTCTGTTCAAGGGCCTTTTGGTGGAATTAATGTGGCGGGACGGCGAGAGCCGGTCCACGCGGAGAAAAATCAGAACCCTTGGGGGCCTATTTGGTTTAATAATCACAAATTTATCAAAAATATTGTAAAAAAATATAAAAACAGG
>JASANF010002905.1:0-27089 GCA_030248245.1 Trissonchulus sp. WLG1_4 | reverse complement strand
CCATTTCTCACTCAACAGAAGAGCTTGTTTGTACTATTTTTGTACTTTGGCCTGGCAAGTTTGTACTTTTTTGTACTTTTTTGTACAATTTTTGTACTTTTTTTGTACTGTTTAGTGCAAGATTGTACTTTTTTACTATTTTTGTACTTTTTTTGTACTTTCCATTCAAATGTTTTGTACTACTTTTGACCTTCTACTTTTGTACTATTTTTGTACTTTTTTGTACTTTTACTTTCTGTTTCAGGACAAAAATTTCTGTAAAAATTGGATAGTAAATTTGTTAAATATATAGGCCTTAAAAGAGTAAAAAAGACGATTAAAATTTTCAGCGATTTTTGTACTTTTTTGTACTATTTTTTACTTTTTTTTCGTACATTTTTGTACTTTATTTGTACATATTTTGTCCTTTTGTTTTTACGATCTGACATCATTCTGACTTTCCCACAAGGATATTGGAAGATACACGAAGGCTCTGTTGGAATATTTTTAGGCAAATTTTAAACGAGGGGCAATCCAAATTCATATTACTCACAGCTATTAGAGATGCACCGAATAGGAAACTTCGGTTAATCTTCGGTAGGGGGAAAATTATTTTTGGCCATAAAATACTTCCTACCCCATCTTTTCAATAAAATATAGAACCCCCATCGTCAACCAAGCAGCCAATCTGATCTCTAGCCCCAAAAAACATGACACCCCTTTTAATAAAAATCTAGAGTTAAACTAACCCTTAGGGGTCGAATAAGTCGGGAAAACGTCAGTATACTTGAAAATTGATTTTAGGCACGCCAGGAAAGCAGAACGCCGTGAAGCGGCACGTCAACTCTTCCCCCGCTATTACTTAAGATCTCGTTTTGTTTGGCGCGAGACGGGAGTGGCGTGCACAATTTGAGCGGAGCCATCAGCAGCCATTGCGGTCAACCGACTCCCCCATGTAAACTAAGGCATGTTTTTGTGTGCTGTGGTTGTGCTGTGCTATATATAATTTCGGGTCGTTGGTTTTTCGCTTATGGAAAAATAGCTCCATTTTTTTATTTTTTTATTTTAAAACAACCCCTTTTAATACTTATACACGTTTACTTACGTACTGTATGTAGCACTCTTATAGCTACCTAGAGGCTTCTCGCTTTTTTACTTTCGAAGCTACATGAAAATTTTGAGATTTTCAAACTATCACAAAATATTACTTTGATAAAACAAATCATAATAGTCGGTGTATAAAAAACATATACATACATTTTGTGTTTTATGTTATTTTATTTTTAACTTGTGAAATTTGCAAGTTTGTGCAAGTCAGTGACTATAGATAGATAGTTAGATACTATGGGTGGGATTCACAAAGCGCGTTTAACTTAGACCCAGTCTAAGTCTTGGACTGTGTTTAAACGCAGTCTAGCTAAACGAACGTTTAAACCCAGTCTAAGTCTACATATGATTAGCGTGTAAAATTTGTTCTATTTTCGTGTTCTAAATTTGATTATGTGCTATGCCTGATTTACGAGCTCAGTCTAAGTTAAACGTTCATTTAACTAATCGCTACTAGTGTTAGATTCAGACTAGCCTTTTGGCTAGTCTAAAGTTAGTCTAAGCCATTTTTTAGCGTTTTACGTTAGTATTTTTGCAAATTTTTAGTTACTGGTCTTACTGTAACTATAACTGCACTTAAATTAAAGTAAGTTACCTAAAATCATTTAAAAGTTTGATGAAAATAAATAATTTTGAACTTAGCTCGACTTAAATTAACGCCTGTTTTGAGCTTTATTTTAACTGTAAGTTTAACTTAAATTGATGCCTTACTTTAACTTTAATAAGTTTTTAACTTTCAATTTTAATGGAAATGGTTAAACTTTTTACCTATGTTCTAGACCCTGTAATCCGCACTAATTACAAACGTTTGGTTTATCATTTATCTATTAATTAGCTTATTTAATATAGGGAAATATGCTATTTAACTACGTAATTAACTTGAATTTTAAATTAACTTTTATTAAAATGGAATTTTATTACCTAAATAAACAGCATTGTCGGTACGTATTAAAGCAAAATGTTCTGCAATAGAATTTAAAAAAGAATGAAATCAAAGAATTTTGTTGAACGAGTCCGTTTAACTAAACAGGCTTTGTGAATGGTTAGACTTGGTCTGAACTTTTGTTTAAGTTAAACAAGGTTTCAGTTGAAAAAGAACAAAAAAATCAGCTGACACATACTATTCATATAAATCTACTTGTTGAATCATGCTTTTAATTTCGACCACATTTTGATTGCGTTTAAACGCAGTTTAACTTAGACTGCGTTTAAACGGGCTTTGTAAATCCCACCCTATAGATACAGTGAAAATAGCTGTGAGTTGCACAAATTTACATACAATCCGAGTTAACGGTACAATGGTAATAAATTGGATATTTTAAAAAACATTTTCGAGATCGATAATTTTCCCTGATTGCCAAGTTAACGGTACAAAGGTAATCAATTAGACATTTTAAAAAACATTTTGAGATAGATAATTTTCCCAGATCGCCAAGGTGAGTTTTGGGGGGGGGCTTTGCTAGTTTTACCCTCCGCTTTAAGGTTTGGGCGGGGCCGATAACGGAAGCGGAACAAACAGCTTTATAATGTATATAAAATGATACATTTTTTTTTTTTTATTTTATTTTTTTTCGAGATATTTAGTTGTCTAGCTTTGAACTTTCGTTATAAAAGTTTTTCAAGAAGTGTAAAATTTGAATCTAAACGGAAAAAAAATTTAGCTATAGACAACTTTGTTTTAAAGCTTTAATTTTATTTTGAATGATTTGTTTTTACTAAATCACCCCTTTTTAATAAAACTTTAAACTTAGCCTTTGGTCTTGTCGTGCCGAGTTTCTTCTGGTTGTGGTTGTGGTGATGATGATGATGTTGGTGGTGGTAATGATGATGGTGGTGGTGGTGGTGAGTGTGGTGGTGGTTGTTGTGGAGTTGAATCGCCCATTACTGATGTTGTTCGTGCGGAAATGTAGACAGGAATAGCAGATACTAGTAAATTGGTAAGACTTGGCAAAACGCTGCTCAGTTAGAACTTTGAATCTGTAACCGAGCTTTCGCGTCGAAATTACTTCAAAATGGTTCCGAGTTTTCAAAATGTTGGTCTTAAATAAACTTTTTGACCAATCAAAATTAGTCAGATTAGCGATGGCCAACCGTAGGTCGACCAGTTTGGTTTTCTGACCAATCAAAAGACAGGTATGTTGTTGTTAGTTACGTGAAGCTTATCTTAGCTATTTGTCATTTTAGCTTTTCCCAGCGGTTATACTTGTAAACATTTTAAAATCATAAGTTGAACTTTTAGCCCCTGGAATCAGGTTGCGCTAAATTAGCAATGTTCATCATGGTCCTCGGGGTGTTTGGTTGTGTTTGTGACCGGCCGCCAAAGCCGCCGGCCGGCCGAGCCGTCGAAGATCTTCGGCCGGCCGGCCGGGAGGTAAAAGCCGGCCGGCCGAAAATTCCGGCCGGTCACAAACACTAGTGTTTGGTTGACCAATGGGTTCCCAGGGTACTTGTTTGACCAATTAGAAGACTGGCATGTTGTTATTTGTAACTTGTTGTCACCCAGCAGGCGAAGCTTATCTTAGTTATGTGTAACTTTTGCTTTTCACATGGGCCAAGTATGTTATTCCTGTAAACATTTTAAAATCATCACGTTAGGACCTGCAGGAATTAAGTTGCTCTTATTAGCACTTGATGTAATAACATGCGTGCTATGCGAATTATATTCTAGATAATTATTTAGGTGGAAATATAATTGAACCAACAGAATGGTTAAATTACGTAGTTACGTAAACTTTACGTAGCAAGACCTATTTTAATATCACAACTACCGTAACCCTTACTGGTTGCACCAGAGGTAAAGTAGGTTGCACCCGCAACACCTAGTACATACACATAATTTACACATAAAACCCGCCAGACGACGCACCAGTTGCACCAGCTAGCAACATAATATACACACTTACGCATATACACTAACCCACTCGGTGGGCCTATCTACACACACTAAAAACGACACTATCGGGGTACCTATTCATCACCCGCTGTCACGACACGCGCTAGAGACGAAATACTAAAAAGTTCCGAATGTGCGCTGCAGTCTAATAACAAATTATTATTTAATGTAATATTGGCGTTTTCAAAAGCTGGCGCTCTCGAATTATTTGCGCGCAAATAGTTGAATACCGTTCAAAGGCCTAGGGCTGATTTAGATTCAAACCTCAGCTCGAATTCGAACAATTTGAGGACACATGACACTAACACGTGTGCAGCCTTGCTGTGAGGAAAACAGCACCAATTAGAAAATTGGGACTATTTAAAAATATGAAGTTTGTTCTAGTATATATTTATCATACTAAAAACGCTTTCACTTTTTAGAAATTTGAAAAAAATGTGTATGAAATTTTGTAATTTAGTCCAAAAATTTAGGTACACGAACCACTTTTTGCGTCCCCGAACTGACTTGTACCCAAACCCGAACCCTAACTGAAAAAATGACCCGAACCGTACCCGAACCTGAACACGAACCTGAACTGTCGTCCCAACATTAGGTGAGATCTTCGATGAAGCACAGAAAAAGCAGCGGGGACAAACAGGAGCCTTGGGGGACTCCGGTCCGTATCTGTCAGGCGACGCTCCTGGTTCCGTCAACTTCTACACGTGCCTGTCTGTTGGTTAGAAGACCTTTGACCATCCGTACTATATAGTGTGGCACACCAAGCTTCAACAGTTTGTGGTATAGTGTGTCTTACCAAACCTGTCGAACGCCCGTTCGAAATCTATCGGAGCAAGCACAGTTTTTTTTTCTGGTGGAAAGCGTCCGTAAAGGCCAATTTACACGATCGAACTTGCTCCGAACTTGCTCCGGACCGAACTTGCTTCGAACCTCGTCCGGAGCAAGTTCGGCGCGAATTATTGCATGCACACGATCGAACATGCACCGAACATTGGCGCTCCGAAAGTCCGAACATACTCCGAACTTAGCTTAACGTAAAATTAAAAATTAGCTAGGATATAAACAGCCAATCAAATTTCACTTTTCAAAAACGTTACCGTTTCTTCAAATTTGGCCTCTGCGACGTCAAAAAAGGGATGCTATCACACATGTATGAGGGGGGATGGGAGGACCCTCCCAAAGTCGAGGACCCGGGGGGGACGTCCCCAAAATTTGAAAATTTAGAAAAAATGGCACTTTTTGGGGAAACTTTTAGAAAATTTTGCAAAATTTAGGGTATTTTTGGTCGATCTGGGGAAGGAGGGTCCCCAAAATTTGGCCGGAGAAGCCCCCCCCAGAATTTTGACCCCGTTACATGTATGGATGTTACAATAATTGCTAGCTTTAAGGGGGTAGTGTCGCGAAAGCAGTCGATTTTGCGTAACTGTAAAACATTTTTAGAAAAAAATAAGACATCGTTCTTTATATATTTTGAAAATATATTTTGAGGCAAGTATTTTCGCCAAGTTTCATCAAAATTGATGCAGTATACTGTTTGCAATGAGGTCGCAAAGTCGGAAAAATGACGTTTTAAAAACCTATTCACATTCGATTTTTTCGTCACAATTATCAACTTATTTGTTTAGTTTGTTTACATAGACTAAAAGGACATATGTTGTAGTTTATGCACACAAAATTTAGTGCAAATTGCTTGAGTGGTTGCGGAGTAATACCTGTTTGAACTGTGAAACTGTGCATAAACAGTGAAGTACTCACATCAATAATGATAAATTGTGAAAAATTTAGACGCTTATTTTAAAATCAAAAGAAAAACGAACCTTTATTTTTCTTTTTTCTTATTTGTGGCAAAAAACTGTGCGTCGAGACGTTATGTGTACTTCACAAGCTGGCCAATCTGATATCTGGCTTAATTTTTTGAATTTTCATGTCCTTGTTGTGTGATGTCTGGCTTACAATCGATGATTGGTTCAAGATATTGGTAGTCTAGTGTCTGGCAGTACTTATTTAAAACAGTATAGCACTGGACTAGTTTCTCAGTGAACGTACAAGTTCAAAGCAAAAAGATCTCTTTTTGCAACTGTATGAGCAAAACTGCTTTCGCGACACTACCCCCTTAAGGTGGTAGTAACGTCTTCGACAGTTTTGCAGGAGTAACACTTGACAACTTAAGATTAATTTTCAATCAATAATTTATAGTACGCATATTAATTTAGGAAACTATAACTTATTATGAGATAAATGCTTGCTAAAATAGCTTGAAACAATCATTTTTAATTTTCACAGAAAATATTTTTCAGTCAGTTACGACAATTTTTTGTATATTTCATGTTTAGCTAAGCCAAAGTAGTAGCTAGTCAAAACGGCCGTTTATTGAAAAGAGAAAAAAATGACACACGGGCATGTCAAAAACCTTCAATTTAGATGCCAAAACTTATCCTTCCGCTTTTTACTTCTTGAGATTACGTCACATTTATGCAACATTTCTTTTTGAACTAAAGTACACTACACAAAAGTCCGCCAAACTTGACAACTACTAGAAGGATTTTGTTCAAAGTTTGGGATAAGTTAGCATACAAATGTGTCTACTTTATACTAAAATTTCAAAAATTTTGTTTGTTTAAATTTTGTGTTACATCATTTTGATTCACAGAAATCTGTAAAAATGTACTTCCGTGGACTAAATCATGTGTCGATGTTGCAATCTTTTCATGCGTTATTTTACATGTTTTTTAGGCAATTTTTGATGTGTCAATTTTTTTATTTGTATTAATTTAGCCTATTTCGTGAAAAAATTAGATTCAAAAATTCGTGTATTTTTCAAACTTCGAAAAAATTCAAAAGTAAAGGTCCGTAACTTCTTTTCTGCATCTTATAAATGCGCCAAACTTAGCATTAAATTTTACCCTGTTATTGGCTATGTTGGCGTAAAAAATGAAATTAGCTGGAGTTACACTGTCAATTTTACAAGCAAACAAGAAAAATGCAAAAATTAACGAAATTTGACTACTTTGACAGTGTCTGCTGACTAGCTTGTTACAGATTTAAGCTAGATAATGTGCATAAGTATAGTTTCAGTCAAGTTCTTTAACGTGAAAAAGACAACTATTAAATTCAATGAGTCAATCAAAGGTTATAGCACGTTATAAAAACTGTCGAAAACGTAACTACCATCTTAAGTGGATGTATTAAACATAAGTTTACGTTGAAGCTTTGCTGAGCTATTTAGCTGTGAAAATAGAGAATCAAAAATGAAAAACCGAAAAAGCTGATAAATTTTCGAAAATATTAAATTTTTGATTTGATTTCCTAAAAAAATTGACTATGGCTTTTTGTAACTTTTTCAACGAAAATATGCAGTCCTAGGAAAGGTCTAATTTTTGAAAAAGTGAAACGTGTGGGCAAAACTCACATTTTTTCGTAGCGAAATCGACTACTGTTTTTGGACCTGGGTCCCAGCTGCCGATTGCGATCGAGTTGAAATTTTGCACAATGAAAGAAAGAATATAAATGCAGACGTGAATGTTTTCCGATTTTTAAATTTTGGCTCTCAGCACTTTTTGTAGCCGCTCAAACACAACTGATTTTTGAAAAATCGAGTTTTTGCAAAATCTAAATTGAAAATAAAAAATTGAAGACCTTCCACGTCTAGATTTTTGAAAGATCTTTCGATCATTACCAAGATCATCAAAATCGATTAAGGTTTCGCTGAGCTAGGTCAAAAACAAAATTAGTGTGAATAGGAATTTGAACATGGCCACAAAATTTGACACATTCACATTATAGTGCTGAAAAGTATTGTAATTAGGTTTTTTTGAGGCCTCTTTGATGTACAATCAAACTGGTATTGCTGCTAATTGCATGAGCTTGGTTCCAAACATGACTATTTTTGCTGAGCGCCACCTTAAGGCCAATTTACACGATCGAACTTGCTCCGAACTTGCTCCGGACCGAACTTGCTCCGAACCTAGTCCGGAGCAAGTTCGGAGCATGTTCGATCGTGTAAACGCACTCCGGACCTACTCCAGACCACCTCCAAACTTGCTCCGAACCTGCCTCGAAGGTTCGATGCTCCACCGAACTTGCTGCGAACTTGCATCGGACCTAGCATTCAGCAGCCAATCAGATTGCTTAGGATAAATTTTCCCACGCTACTAGTCTCCGTTGCTATGGTTTCTGTTCAGTCAGCGTTTATGTTGTGTTTACGCGCTGTTGAAACAAACTGATTTTTTTCTGTTGCTAAGTGTGCAACCACGGACACAGACGCAGACAAACAAGTAGGCCCCAAAAGGGGCAAGGTTCCTTCCCCGGTGTCTACCTTTCAGGTTTAAATGAATTGGTTCTCTCTTCCATACATACCGTTCCTTCGTATATATCTTACTCTACTTTATAACTAGCTCCTATTCTTACTTAATCTAAATACGTAGTACGTACAAAAAAGTGCTGCAGGATGTTAAGCATCCCGCTGCACGAGCCATTTGGCTCAAAAGTGACACTTTGATCTGAGCTGAGCAAATCAGCTCTAAGAACAAGAAGCGATAAGCAGTCGTTTCTAATGGCTCTTATATACTGCTGGTGAAACATCCCGGTGCCGAGTTTGAAAAAGTACATTGTTACAGCAGTGTACATCGATTATTGATTTTTCTGCATATACGCAGACAAAAATCAGCAGCCAGCTCCCAAGCTGAAAATACACGTAAAACATACTGGCTATGCAGCCTGCTCAGTAGCGTTAAACGCTATGTGCAGTTAATTTCAAAACAATAGTTCCTTCTCTAGAAGGAACAAAAAGTGTGGCCTATTAAAACGTAAAATTGAATTAATTGATTTTTAAAAAATGCTAGGTATTCTATGGAAATTTATACGGGTAGGTTACTGACTAAATTAGAATTAGTTTCATAGTAATTTTCAAAAAGCCTGTTCACAAATTCGGATTAACTGGGTTAGAATTGCATAAACGTGCAAATTTTTGAAAAGATACTCAAATTCCATGTCGAGTTATTGCAGTTAATTCAGTTAATCTAATCCCATTATTCCGAATTTGTAAACAGCTAAGAATCGACGTGATTTACACAAAACTGTTTTAACTGAACTTTTAACTTTATAATATCAGCAACAGCAAGAAAGTTCAACTGCTTTTCTAGGCGGAGTTCTTGAACCAAATTATTGTAGCATCCATACATGTAACGGGGTCAAAATTCTGGGGGGGCCTCTCCGGCCAAATTTTGGGGACCCTCCCCCCCCCCCAGATCGACCAAAAATACCCTAAATTTTGCAAAATTTTCTAAAAATTTCCCCAAAAAGTGCCATTTTTTCTAAATTTTCAAATTTTGGGGACGTCCCCCCCGGGTCCTCGAGTTTGGGGGGGTCCTCCCATCCCCCCTCATACATGTGTGGTAGCATCCCTTTTTTGACGTCGCAGAGGCCAAATTTGAAGAAACGGTAACGTTTTTGAAAAGTGAAATTTGATTGGCTGTTTATATCCTAGCTAAATTTTAATTTTACGTTAAGCTAAGTTCGGAGTATGTTCGGAGTAGGGGTGTTTCAGTTAACTGATAACTGATAACTTTTTTAAAAAAGTTATCAGTTAAAGTTAACTGGTAACTGATTTAATTTCTTGGGGTTAACTTTAACTTTAACTTTAACTAAAATTATTTTGAGCCTTAACTTTAACTGATAACTTAACTGATTTAGACTCCAAAAACTGATTTAAATCAGTTAACTGATTTTATTTTCAGTTAAGCATCAGAACTGATTATATTTTCAGTTAAGCGTCAAAACTGATTTTATTTTCAGTTAAGCGCATAACTGAAAATAAAAATTCAGTTCTGCGTGTAACTGATTTGAGGAATTTAAGTTCAGCTGTGACCTGAAACAATGAATGCAGACATGTGCTTCCGTTAAGTGTGCACGTTTCTTTTTTTATGCATTTTAGCCACATATAGCATATTTTATACTATATAAAGTAAAAAGAATATGATAACCCTTCAGTTGGGTAGCGCAATAATAGCTGCAGTGCACATTATTAGCGGCAGAAAACAACCCAAACGGGACACCTTGAGTGCATCAAAAGGGTGCCAGGAAAAGTGATTAACCATCACCTGTGACCTGATCAGATTGTGGCATCCTTTTAGCTACGTGAGATTACGTCGCTAATGTGTCACTCGATACTTATTTTAGTTCCTGTTTGATATTTGTGTGGGCTGTAGGCTGAGGCCTGAGGGTATCCAGGGGCTATTTGGATAATTAAAATTAAAATAAAAGTTTGGATATTTGGCTATTAAAAAATTACGTGCCGTAGCACAAAAATTCTAAACTCTTTAAGTAATGAACTTTTAGAAAAATTTGAACATTGGTGAGCAAATTTTTATAATGTTGAAGCACAATAGGCCCGAGGCTGGTACCCAATTAGGTATCTAGAGGATTTAAAAAAGCACAAATATATGTACCTCGGTACTCTGTTGTAGACGGCACATGTTAATAATGCTGATCACAATTGTTATAAATCTAATTTATAGACATTAATGAATTTAAAAACCATAAAACACTTAAAAAAGTGGATTTTGGGTGTTAATTTTGGATTCTAACTTTTTCAAATTTTTTACCATGTAACTGAAATTAAAATCAGTTAAAGTTATCAGTTATCAGTTAAGTTAACTTAACTGAACGAAGGTAATATATACATATACATTGAATTTTGACATATGTATGTGATATGTGCCTTGGCCCTTGGGCATAAATTATGGCCCGAATTCACATACTAAGAGTTATTCACATACTAACGCTAAGCGTTTGCTAAGTGTTAGCGCTTAATTTGTGCTAAACTGTTATTCACAAAATAAACGCTTAAAAATTAATGTTATACTAAACTTAGCGTTTAGCAACTTTTGTGCTTAGTTTTGGCTTTGGCTTGGAGTGCGCTCCCTGCTTGATGTGGATCCGGAATTCGTTATTTATCGGCATATCCATTTGGTATTTATAAATCCGATTGTAGATTTATTTAAATTACTATTTCTTATTAATAATATATAGTTTTCTCGAACTATACATTTGTAAAAAATGTTTTCAGCAGGTAGATTCCTGAAAAATGCAAAATCAGCTCTACATGTTTCAGGAAGCATATCGTGAAAAATATAAATATATAAATATATTTTCAAATAGAAGTTCTTGAAGAAAGAATATTTCGATTAAGGGGGTAGTGTCGCGAAAGCAGTCGATTTTGCGCGACTATAAAACTTTTTCAATGAAAGATAGGTCATTGTTCTTTATATATTCTAAAAATATGTTTCAAGGTCAATATTTTTGCCAAGTTTCAGAAAAATTGATACAGCATACAGTTAGCAGAGAAGTCGCAAAGTCGGAAAAATGACGTTTTGAAAACCTATTCACATTCGATAATTTCGTCACAATTAAAAAACTTTTTGTTTAAATTCTTTACACAAAGTAAAAGCACATATGCTCTAGTTTATGCACACAAAATTTAGTGCAAATTGCTTGAGTGGTAGTGGAGTAATGCCTGTTTGAACTGTGAAACTGTGCATAACCTATAAAGTATTCAAAGCAATAATGATAAATTGTAAAAAATTCAGACACTTATTTTGAAATCAAAAGAAAAACGAACCTTCATTTTTGATTTTTCTTATTTGTGGCAAAAAATTGTGCGTCAAAACATTATATGTACTTCACAAGCTGGCCAATCTGATATCTGGCAAGATTTTTTGAACTTTTATGTCTCTATTGTGTGATGTCTGGCTCACAAATGGTGATTGGTTAAAAATATTGGTAGATATTGGTAGTCCAGTGATCTGGCTGTATTTATTTGACACCATATGGCATTTCACTAGTTTCTCAGTGAACGTACAATTTCCAAGCAAAAAGTTCTCATTTTGCAGCCTATGAGCAAAACTGCTTTGGCGACACTACCACCTTAAGGGGGCGCTCCGGGAATCGGGTGTTACATCAAAAATTGGCAAGAAAGTTGGCAAATGTCAAACCTTACTATACATATATGTTGTATGGCACAAAGAAACACTGGAGGCAAAATTTCAAATCACGTGATCATGTCACGTGACTCCCAAAGCACCAAACGTGAGTGAAATTTCGGCAAACGATAACTCTGTTTATACTTTGCGTATAGTCACACTTTATATACAAAAATGTAGCTTATGTGCTTCTCTAGTTAAACATTATTTTGGTTTTTAACATTTGTGTAGGATTTGGATAAAAATTGTCATTATGTGTTTTCAAAGTCGAAGTCTGAGCAATAAAATTCATATAAAAAATTTTCTAAGCTTTATTTTAAAAGGATTGTTCAACTGCGCAGAGCTTAAGGCTATAATTGTGCAAAATTTTGTAGAAAAATATTTTACCAGCATTTTATAATCGAATGCCGAAAAATTGGTTTTGTATTCACACAGCTTATATTTGAGTCTGCTGCTTCTGAAAATGGTTTCTTCTGGAATTTTTTGCACAGAACCCAATAAAATTGTTTTAATTTTTCATTACGACTAATAAAATGTACGTATCATCTGTTTGGAAAACCTCAAAAAGCGTTGATGCACTGGCTTACTTGCTGAATTTGTGTAAAAGTTGAATAAAATCAGTAAATTGTCCAATTTTTTTCTATGGAGATATGCACGTCAAAACATCAGAAATAGTATTTTGGGCAACTTTTCTTCAAGAATGATAGGTCATTTTGGCTGTTTTTAAAAAATACGGCCCAAATCCTTGATTCCCGGAGCGCCCCCACAGGAAAAAAAGTGAGTACAAAATTTATACAAAATTTATACAAAAAAGTTTTGTATAAATTTTGTTTAATTTTTGTATAAATTTTGTATAAATTTTGTACTTTTTTTGTGCATTTTTTGTGCAAATTTTGTACTTTTTGGTTTTTTCATTTTTTTGCGCTACAAGCAGTTCGATTTTTTTGGCCATTTCCGTCTGAAATAGACATTGTTTTGACAAATACGCTTAATTTTTTATTTCTCTGAAAAAATTTTTTTTTCGACTTTTGTACATATTTTGTACAAATTTTGTACAAATTTTGTATAAATTTTGTACATTTTTTGTATAATTTTTGTATAAATTTTGTACATTTTTTGTACTTTTTTGAAAAATTTGTTTCCTGCAGTTTTTTTCCTTCTTTTGACCATTTCCGTCTGAAATAGACATTGTTTTGACAAATACGCTTTTTTTTATTTTTTTGAATAAAATTTTGTATAAATTTTGTATAAATTTTGTATAAATTTTGTATATTTTTTGTATATTTTTTGTACATTTTTTGTACTTTGTGAATTTTTGCACTATTGCAACTGTTGAACTAATAAAATGGATGCTAACTACTTACGTTTCTGAGTAATAAGCCTCGAAACCCTATGCGGGGAAAATACCTCTCACTTTTTTCGGTTGTTCAATTAGCAGTGAGTATAAACTCAATTTCATCGTGTTCTACAACTCTCAGGCTGCAGCAGTGGCGTACCCAGG
The DNA here is from genome assembly GCA_030248245.1 of Trissonchulus sp. WLG1_4. Lineage (NCBI taxonomy): Eukaryota > Metazoa > Nematoda > Enoplea > Enoplida > Ironidae > Trissonchulus > Trissonchulus sp. WLG1_4. Next base: position 13,630 of record JASANF010002905.1, on the reverse strand, counting down.
GGGGGGGGGGCTAGGGGGACATCAGCCCCCCCCCTTCGCGATTTTAGCCCCCCCCTTCGCGATTTCAGCCCCCCCTTTTTTCACTTTTTTCCTGTGGTCTTCTTTGGTTTTATGACACCGCTGAAAAAAATTTTCCGGCACGTTCCCAATTGACTAAAATTACACTGAAATTTCAAAAATTTTCCAAAATTTTCTTTCGAGGGGATCTTGCCCCTAATTCATTACTGCTCTAATGTATATACATGACTTATATCTGCTATGGTGCATTAATAATGAGTAATGCTGACAACTATTATTGGTATTTAGTTATATATTTTGTGTGGCTATTAATTAAAAACCGTGTGGTGGGTGGAGTGGAGGACGAACGTCTAAGGACAGTCCTTGTCACCCATGGTTTTTCTTCAATTTTTTCCTGTATACAACGTATTTTTCAGGTTTGCTAGTCCCCCATGGGCCGATTTTTTGTATCTAAATAGGTTAAAAGTTTGAAATATTTGACATAACAAAATCTGACTCTGAACAGACCGCTGCTACAGCTACGATTTCACGACAAGTGTTGCTTAGAATTGGTTTTTCTATGCAATTATTATTTCAAAATTCTAAAAATACTCCAGCTTCTGGGGGGGGGGGCTGCCAAACCCAGACCCCTGCAACCACTCTTTTTTACTACCAGTGTTGCTTAGAATTGCTTTTTCAATGCAAATTTTATTTCAAAATTCTAAAAAAGCTTTAGCTTCTGGGGGCTGCCGCCCCCAGACCCCTGCAACCACTCTTTTTTACTACCAGTGTTGCTTAGAATTGCTTTTTCAATGCAAATTTTATTTCAAATTTCTAAAAAAGCTTTAGCTTCTGGGGGCTGCCGCCCCCAGACCCCTGCAACCACTATGATTTCACAACAACTGTTGCTTAGAAATGGTTTTTCAATGCAAAATTTATTTCAAAATTCTAAAAAAGCTCCAGCTTCTGGGGGCTGCCGCCCCCAGACCCCTGCAACCACTATGATTGCACGACACGTTACGTAAATAAAACTTTTTTGCAATATCAATGAAATCAGTAAAAAAATTTTAAAAAGCTGAACTTTGTGCAGACTGCCGCGGACTGCGTGTGCGTTTTCACCCTTTCACCCCCCCCCCCCCGGTCGTCGACCATCAGTTCAGCCCCCCCTTCGCGAAATCCTGGGTACGCTACTGGGCTGCAGTATGGACAAAAAAAACCGTTTCTCCGACACCCATGTGACTCACAATATATAATTCATTAAAAATCGACCCTTTTTGGCAGAACTGACTTCTGCACAAATATATATGCATTTTTTAGTTTTTAAAAGCATTAAAAACAGATTTTTGCGCTTATTACGTTAGAAAAAACATCTGAAACATCACCAACAGTGGCGTACCCAGGGGGGGGGGGCTAGGGGGACATCAGCCCCCCCCTTCGCGATTTTAGCCCCCCCTTCGCGATTTCAGCCCCCCCTTTTTCACTTTTTTTCCTGTGGTCTTCTTTGGTTTTATGACACCGCTGAAAAAAAATTTTCCGGCACGTTCCCAATTGACTAAAATTACACTGGAATTTCAAAAATTTTTCAAAATTTTCTTTCGAGGAGATCTCGCCCCTAATTCATTACTGCTCTAATGTATACACATGACTTATATCTGCTATGGTGTAGTAATAATGAGTAATGCTGACAACTATTATTGGTATTTAGTTATATATTTTGTGTGGCTTTTAATTAAAAACCGTGTGGTGGGTGGAGTGGAGGACGAACGTGTAAGGACAGCCCTTGTCACCCATGGTTTTTCTTCAATTTTTTCCTGTATACAACGTATTTTTCAGGTTTGCTAGTCCCCCCATTTGCCGATTTTTCGTGCTTTTTTTATCTAAATAGGTTAAAAGTTTGAAATATTTGACATAACAAAATCTGACTCTGAACAGAACCGCTGCTACAACTATGATTTCACGACAAGTGTTGCTTAGAATTGGTTTTTCTATGCAATTATTATTTCAAAATTCTAAAAATACTCCAGCTTCTTGGGGGGGGGGCTGCCAAACCCAGACTCCTGCAACCAGTAGCGTAGCCAGGATCGAGTTGAGAGAGGGGCCAAATTGCCTTTTTGCCCGAAAAATTTTCGAAGTTTGTCTACCGGGGGGGGGGGGGGTGGTACGCGACCCAAATTTTTTATCCGAGGGGGGGGCCAAAACCGCTGAGGGGGGGCTTTGGCCCCCCGGGCCCCCCCCTGGCTACGCCACTGCCTGCAACCACTCTTTTTTTACGACCAGTGTTGCTTAGAATTGCTTTTTCAATGACTAAAAAAGCTAAAAGCTTTTTCAATGACTAAAAGCTTTTTACTCTAAAAAAGCTTCAACTTCTGGGGGCTGCCGCCCCCAGACCCCTGCAACCACTATGATTTCACACCAAGTGTTGCTCAGAATTGCTTTTTCAATGCAAATTTCATTTCAAAATTCTAAAAAAGCCTTAGCTTCTGGGGGCTGCCGCCCCCAGACCCCTGCCACCACTATGAATTCACAACAAGTGTTACTTAGAATTGCTTTTTCAATGCAAATTTTATTTCAAAATTCAAAAAAAGCTCCAGCTTCTGGGGGCTGCTGCCCCCAGACCCCTGCAACCACTATGATTGCACGACATGTTGCGTATATAAAACTTTTTTGCAATATCAATGAAATCAGAAAAAAAAATTTAAAAAGCTGAACTTTCTGCAGACTGCCGCGGGTGCGTTTTCACCCCCCCCCCCGGTCGTCGACCATCAGTTCAGCCCCCCCCTTCGCGTAATCCTGGGTACGCTACTGATCACCAAAACAGGTTTCGTAAGGGGTGTCGGGGTATGGGCTAAAACGACGTTTTGCGGCCAAATAAACGGTTTCAACGAAGTCTACGCATGTTTTTAGCCCAAATGATTTAATTTTGTGCAGCAACATTGGGTGAATTTAGCAAAAAATTGTCACCAAAAATATTTAATAATTTTTTCCCCGCAATAGGGTTTTTTCCCGCACAAACTTTCAACGGCCACAGGTCAACCACAACGTTTTTCACTGTTTTTGAGCTTTAGAAGTATAGAGGAAAGGTAACTCTCTTGAAAAATGCAAACGGCGTTCGCCAAAAAAGTGATTTTGTGAAAAATTATGACAAGGAAAATTTTGTCACTTTGAAATTTGGGTTAAATGCAGTTGGGGGGGGGGAATAGTGGACCTATTTTTTTGAGTAGAGCACCTTGGGGGAAGCATTTTTGCTTCAAGAACCCGGATTTCATTTTTTGGATTTTTTTAGATATGACCCCCCAAAATCTGAACCCTCAGTGAGGGACGTTTTCGCAATTTTTTTTCGGAAGCCCTTATTTTTTCCGTTCTAATCGTGTCTAAATGGTGTTAGATTATTGGTTACAATTTTGTAGAATCAAAACAAAGGCTCTTTGACAGGGTTCCTGCCGAAAAATTGGCCAAATTCGCCAGAAACGTCAAATTTTTGACCAAATTCAAACATGGCCTTAATTTAGGCTGGGGCTTAGGCTTAGGCTTAGTATGGGGCTTAGGCTGAGGCTTAGTATCAGGCTTAGGCTTAGGCTTAGGTTCAGGCTTAGGCTCAGGCTAAGGAAATAAAAAATCGAAATTTTCAGAAAAAATCCTGCCAACTTAACTTAGCCTAGCGAATCCTGCTAACTAAGCCTAGCCGATGCCTTAAAAGATCATAACGCTCTCAAAACTATCTAAAAACAAAGATTATAGCCATTTTTGGTTTCGAACTGTGGCCTACGTTCACTTCCAAAAACACTGAAAATGCAATTTTCAAGGGGTCATAGCTCAGAAAATCCAAATTTGTGGATAGGGGTTCTATTACAAAAAATGCTTCCCTCAAGGTGCTCTACTCCAAAAAATAGGTCCACTATTTCCCCCCCCCCAACTGCACTTGATCCTGAAATTTTTCAACATGCGAAATTTTGATATTTCATAAAAGATGCTGCAGGCCTCTCAACTGCAACTGCTCAAAAATTGGTGTGGTAGGTAAGTCAGTTTGGGATGCGCTTTTCACTTACATACTCAAAAAGGGTCTATGTGTAAAGGTTCGGCCAGGAAGGACTAGGGTTTTTCCCCGCAAAACGTGTAGGGTTTTTTCCCAGCATAGCGCCAAACCCTAGAATAGGACCCACACACCATATTGCGACATTTTAATTTAAAATGAATTTTTTTAATAACTAAAAATTTATGCAAGCAAATCTGTTTTAATTTGGTGTGTGTACTTGCCTAGGAGACGGTTGCATGCTGGCCAAATTTCAGGCAAATCGATTGGGTATTACTCGAGATATGAAAAATCGCCTCCCGCAAACTCGGATTTTTCCGTCTTTTGTTTCCCGGCGCCATAACTCAAGAAATCCTTCTTGGCGAGGCACTTTTTTATGGTTTTTACATTTGTTTTGGTCGGCAATAGAGGCATCATAAAGATTTTGTTCCAAGCTTTTGCAGTTTTGGCTCTGCTGGGAGGGGTGAAAGCTCTTTTTTGGACCTCGAAGAAAAAGTCAAAAATAAACTAGAGCCGGCTTTTGAGAAGTTACGCAAACAGCCCATATCTGATCTCTTGCATGCATGTTCGTGTATATAGTATAGTAGGGTTGTAGTGCATCTCCTATTTTGGAGTCAATCGTGTCACTTTAGGCCTGGGGAGGGGGATCGGAAGGTAACTCACGTGTATTATGGGTGGACGCTATATACATATGGGCAGTACGGCCAAGACGGTCACAGAATATAGATGGAGGTCTTTTTGTTTTTGAATAGATAGATGGAGGTCTGTCATTTTGTATGCGAATATAATGTGCATTTCAGCGTGCTATTAGTTTTGCTGGCAGATTCATATATATATACCTAGTAGCCAGAACTGGTGCACCCCCTGTGATACCGTTGAAAAGATGATTTTTTACGATTTCACTCAAATTATAACGCTTTAATGGATAATCACTCGGTCTGTATTTCAATTTCATCTTAATAATATACAGGTGCAGGGCAGTCAGTTGATATTGTTTGATCCGCGTCGTGTGCGCTGTTTCACTTTGGCAACCCTGGCAAAGTGCCAAAATGGTCAATTTGACCAAATTTTCGAATTTTGTCAGTTTAGTTGAAAAACTGAGGAAAAGGTTAATTTTAGCTGCTGAACGGGAATATAACGTTATTTTGACGAAAAACTGTTGTATGGTATATACTATTTAAATAAAAACACAAAATTTGTACAAAATTTATATATACAAAATAAGTACAAATTTTGTGGTTTTAGTTGCCGTTTTAGCAACATTTAAGCTGCCTGATGCCTGTAGTATCAGTGAAAAAGGTCCCAAATAATTTTTTGAAAAAGTACAAAATTTATACAAAATTTGTACAAAATTTATACAAAATAAGTACAAATTTTGTACAAAAAATGTACAAATTTTATACAAAAATTTAGAAATTTTTTTGTGGTTTTAGTTGCCATTTTAGAGACATTTAGGCAGCCTGATGCCTGTAGTATCAGTGAAAAAGGTTCCGAAAAATTTTTTGAAAAAGTACAAAATTTATACAAAATTTGTACAAAATTTATACAAAATAAGTACAAATTTTGTACAAAAAATGTACAAATTTTATACAAAAATTCAGAAATTTTTTTGTGGTTTTAGTTGCCATTTTAGAGACATTTAGGCAGCCTGATGCCTGTAGTATCAGTAAAAAACTTCCCAAAAAAAAATTTTGAAAAAGTACAAAATTTGTACAAAAAATGTACAAAAATCATACAAAAATGTTTGAACAAGAAGTACAAAATTTGCACAAAATTTGTACAAAATTTATACAAACTTGCACTCTGAGTACAAAATTTATACAAAATTTATACAAAATTTGTACAAAATTTATACAAAATAGTGCAAAATTTATACAAAATTTATACAAACTTGCCAAGGTAGAAATACAAAATTTATACAAAAATTATACAAAATTTATACAAAATTTTTTGTACATTTTTTGTATAATTTTTGTACTTTTTTTGTATAAATTTTGTACTCATTTTTTTTCCTGTGCCCCTTAAGGTGGTACTAACGAATGTGCAGTGGTTTTTAAATTTTTGAAAAAAATTAGTTGATTCAAACTGTATTTTTTGAAAATAACGTCTGTAAAAAATTGATTCATATACACAAAATGACAAATAAAGTAAGCGGCATCATGTGAAAAATTTTTTGGAGCAAGCCAAGCCAACAAGCCAAACTACACAACAGGAGAATGGAATTTTAACAGTTTTGGCCACTTTTCTTAGCGCATGCGCAACGCATAAACACAAAAATAAATATGAATAAACTTTTTCTAGATTATAAATTTTCTAGACCCAAAATGAAAATTTTTTCAATTGCTTATATTTTTGCGCAGATATAGAACCCGAAAGTTGAGTGTGAATAGACACTTTTTACTTTGAAACCGTATATTTCATTATATATATAATTGACAAATCATAAAATCGTTCATTTTGGGTCTAGATAATTCACTTTTAAATATTTGTGCCATTTTTCGCATTTTTTTATTCTTTAAACTCGTTAAAAAGTGGCCAGATTTGAAAGCGCTCAAAAAAGCCAAATTGGTATACTTTTAACGCGTGCCATACAAATCATCTTTACAGTTGTACAATAAAACTTTGCTTACATGTAGAAGGAAAGTAGCGCTTTCTAACGCTATAAAAACTATGATATAAAGTTAATTAATTATTGAATACTATCCTGTTGAAAAACACTGCACATTCGTTACTACCACCTTAAGATGCTCCACTCAAAAATGTAAAAAAAACGAATTTGGACAACAAAGTGCATTTTTTATTTTTGGCGATTAAACGAGCAAAATGGATCGAATTGGTCGGAAAATGTCACTAATATATCCTAAATTGCATGCCCTTTCTTCCCATGGCGGCCAAAAACCTCCCCCACTCTCCCTATCCCTTCCCCACACCATCCCCTAACTAAGCGCTTAGCGCTTAGGGAGCTCCCGAGGTCCATAAACTTAAGCGCTTAATTCTAAGCCAAACACTAAATTTTAAGTATGTGAATACAAAATTGATACGCTAAGTTAAGCGTTAGTGTTTGCTAAGCGCTTAAATAAACACTAAGTATGTGAATAACACTTAGCGCTTATATATAAGCGCTAACACTTAGTGTAAACACTAACTTTAAGCGTTAGTGTTAGTATGTGAATACGGGCCTATGTGTAAGAATTTATAAAAATTATTAAAATTTTGTAGCTTACTTAAATATAATTAATGAGCTACGTGTTCGTAAAAGCCGTAATAGACTAACCAAATGTGAAAGAATTAACTGAAATGATTGAGTTTAAGCCCTAAAATTGTCCTTTAAGGGGGTAGTGTCGCGAAAGCAGTCGATTTTGCGTAACTGTAAAACATTTTTAGAAAAAGATAAGACATATTGCTTTATATCTGACGCCCCCTTCAAAAACCAGCTATCAGACATTTTGGGCGAAATGGACTTTTTGGTACCGTTGGATAGCTGAGGGCAAGACGCATCGACTGGTGTAAAAATTATCTCAATCCGACGTCTCTGAGTCTAATTATGAGGCAAAGAATTTTCTGGCAGATAACCGTTGGTCAAATAGCCGCTGCATATCAGATAGACGAAATGCACACATAGCTGCTTTTTGCACCACATCATAAAAAAACAAGTCACGTGACGTGACTTATCTAATCACGTGATCACGTGACTAAATCTCATGTCACGTGATTTGGGCAGCGGCTTTTTGCACGGTGCTATTGTAACTGGTTTTTACACGGTACTATAGCTAATACTTGCAAAAGAGATATTTTACGCTTTGTATATTACTGTTTTAGACAACCTCAGTGAAGGACAACCCTGATCAACCAAAAATACCCTAAACATGGCAAAATTTTGTAAAATTTTCCCAAAAAAGTGTCATTTTTACTAAATCTTGCCCAAATTTCGGAGAGCCTCCCCCCGGCCCCTCGATTTTGGGGGGTCACTTCACCCCCCCTTATACACGTATGATTAAACGTTAGTAATATTTGCAGATTCATTAACTATGGACAGTTCCTTTAAAAGTGGTGATATTGTCTGGATTTATTGGAAGGGCAGTGGTCATTATCCTGCTGTTGTGGTTGATATAGGATGCCTGCCAATTCAATTGCAAAATGACAAACGTGTCGTTTTGAAAGACTACGTTCCCGTGCAGAGGCCAGGCCAATTCAGTTACGCTAAAACAAAAGACATTCAGCCTTTTATGTGCGAGAATGGGCCAAAGTATTTGAACGCCAAAAAATTGAGCTCGGACGCGCTTCAAAAACTGGAAGCTTACATGACAGACCACCAGCTGTCGTCGGAGCTGAAATTCCTGAGAAGTAACCGCAAAAGTATGCGCTTCATTTAAACTGATTATTAATAAACTACTACATTATTACTACGTAACTAACGTTATCCTCTTGCGGTGCAAAAATAACTATGTGAACAACACATGTTACCAGTCACAATGATTAGACCAAGATTAGACCAAAATGATATTGTTACTGGTGGGATACTGGTACTGTTTCTATACTGTAAGTAGGCCTATTAGGCTAAATTTAGGCACCCTTTTTATCGGATTCTCTATTTTGGGACGTGGAATGTCCTCGATTTCTGTTTCAAACTTGTATGCTGTACGAGATAACAGCTTTAGCTATTGAACTATTTTGTTTATAGGGACGCCGCCAGACACTCGGGGCTGTCACGATAATCGTCCAAACAAGTACAAAACTGCCAGCGCTGAATTGGCCAGAGAACACATCCGAGGCTTGTGCGCGCTGCCATCTCACTACGGTCGTGGACACACTCAATGCAAGTATTTGCCACGCGGAACAACGCTACAAACAATCTACAACGAGTACGTCAAATTTGCCAAAGAAAAAGCAGCTGAGCGCCATTTGTCGATTGGGGAAAAGGGCAGCACAAATAGTGACATCGAAATTCTTCACATGCGCAGCTACGAAGAAATTTTTGTGAATGAATTCAACATTTCATTCAAGCCTCCTAACGTTGACAAATGTGAAGATTGCCACAAGTACACAGCGGCAAATTGACGTCTCGTTGTAGATTGTTTGTAGCGTTGTTCCGCGTGGCAAATGCTTGCATTGAGTGTGTCCGCGACCGTAGTGAGATGGCAGCGCGCACAAGCCTCGGATGTGTTCTCTGGCCAATTCAGCGCTGGCAGTTTTGTACTTGTTTGGACGATTGTCGTGACAGCCCCGAGTGTCTGGCGGCGTCCCTATAAACAAAATAGTTCAATAGCTAAAGCTGTTATCTCGTACCGCATACAAGTTTGAAACAGAAATCGAGGACATTCCACGTCCCAAAATAGAGAATCCGATAAAAAGAGTGCCTAAATTTAGCCTAATAGGCCTACTTACTGTATAGAAACAGTACCAGTATCCCCCCAGTAACAATATCATTTTGGTCTAATCTTGGTCCAATCATTGTGACTGGTAACATGTGTTGTTCACATAGTTATTTTTGCACCGCAAGAGGATAACGTTAGTTACGTAGTAATAATGTAGTAGTTTATTAATAATCAGTTTAAATGAAGCGCATCTTTTGCGGTTACTTCTCAGGAATTTCAGCTCCGACGACAGCTGGTGGTCTGTCATGTAAGCTTCCAGTTTTTGAAGCGCGTCCGAGCTCAATTTTTTGGCGTTCAAATACCTTGGCCCATTCTCGCACATAAAAGGCTGAATGTCTTTTGTTTTAGCGTAACTGAATTGGCCTGGCCTCTAGAGTCCAAACTGCTCGGGAACGTAGTCTTTCAAAACGACACGTTTGTCATTTTGCAATTGAATTGGCAGGCATCCTATATCAACCACAACAGCAGGATAATGACCACTGCCCCTTCCAATAGATCCAGACAATATCACCACTTTTAAAGGAACTCTCCATAGTTAATGAATCTGCAATTATTACTAACGTTTAATCATACGTGTATAAGGGGGGGTGAAGTGACCCCCCCAAAATCGAGGGGCCGGGGGAGGTTCTCCGAAATTTGGGCAAGATTTAGTAAAAATGACACTTTTTTGGGAAAATTTTACAAAATTTTGCCATGTTTAGGGTATTTTTGGTTGATCAGGGTTGTCCTTCACTGAGGTTGTCTAAAACAGTAATATACAAAGCGTAAAATATCTCTTTTGCAAGTATTAGCTATAGTACCGTGTAAAAACCAGTTACAATAGCACCGTGCAAAAAGCCGCTGCCCAAATCACGTGACATGAGATTTAGTCACGTGATCACGTGATTAGATAAGTCACGTCACGTGACTTGTTTTTTTATGATGTGGTGCAAAAAGCAGCTATGTGTGCATTTCGTCTATCTGATATGCAGCGGCTATTTGACCAACGGTTATCTGCCAGAAAATTCTTTGCCTCATAACTAGACTCAGGGACGTCGGATTGAAATAATTTTTACACCAGTCGATGCGTCTTGCCCTCAGCTATCCAACGGTACCAAAAAGTCCATTTCGCCCAAAATGTCTGATAGCTGGTTTTTGAAGGGGGCGTCAGATATATAAGCAATATGTCTTATCTTTTTTCTAAAAATGTTTTACAGTTACGCAAAATCGACTGCTTTGGGGACCCTACCCCCTTTAAAGGAAAAAGCGAGATTTAGGGCTTAAACTCAATCATTTTTTTTCAGTTCTTTCACATTTGATTTGCAGTCTATTACGGCTTTTTTACAAAAATTTTTATCATTTAATTATATTTTAAGTAAGTTGCGAAATTTTAATAATTTTTATAGGATTACGTTTCGTGGCATAGAAAAGGATTTTGGTGCTAACACTAACGCTTAAATACAGTGTTTACACTAAGTGTTAGCGCTTATATATAAGCGCTAAGAAGTATTCACATACTTAGTGTTTATTTAAGCATTTCCACCGAACACTTAACGCTTAACTTGAGCCTATGTATTTTGTCCCTCCGCATCCTTAAAATTTAGTGTTTGGCTTTGAGAAGGGCGCTTTAAGTTTATGGATATGGGGGACCTCCCTAAGCGCTAAGCGCTTAGTTAGGGGAATCGTGGTGGGAGGGGGATAGGGAGAATCAGAAGGATTTGGCCGCCATGGGGGGGGGGGGCATGCGATTTAGGATATATTAGTCAACATTTTCCTTTTAATTGGTGCCATTTTGCTCGTTTAATCGCCAAAAGTAAAATAGGTTGTTTGTATTCCAAATTCGTTTTTTTACATTTTTGAGTGGAGCATGCGCAGGTGGTAGTAACGAATGTGCAGTGTTTTTCAACAGGATAGTATTCAATAATTAATTAACTTTATATCATAGTTTTTATAGCGTTAGAAAGCGCTACTTTCCTTCTACATGTAAGCAAAGTTTTATTGGGGGGGTGTAAAGAGGATTAGTATGAGCACGGGTTAAAAGTATACCAATTTGGCTTTTTTGAGCGCTTTCGGGTCCGGGGGGGGGGGGCCACAGTTTGAAAGAATAAAAAATGCGAAAAATGGCACAAATATTTAAAAGTAAATTATCTAGACCCAAAATGAACGATTTAATATGATTTGTCAATTATATATATAATGAAATATACGGTTTCTAAAGTTAAAAAGTGTCTATTCACACTCAACTTTCGGGTTCTATATCTGCGCAAAAATTATAAGCAATTGAAATATTTTTCATTTTGGAACTCTCAGAAAATTGTTGGCCCCGCCAAAGTTTATTCATATTTATTTTTGTGTTTATGCGTTGGCCATGCGCTAAAAAGCGAAAACTGTTAAAATTCCATTCTCCTGTTGTGTAGTTTGGCTTGTTGGCTTGGCTTGCTCCAAAAAATTTTTCACATGATGCCGCTTACTTCATTTGTCATCTTGTGTATATGAATCAATTTTTTACAGACGTTATTTTCAAAAAATACAGTTTGAATCAACTAATTTTTTTCAAAAATTTAAAAACCACTGCACATTCGTTAGTACCACCTTAAGTGTTAGCGCTTATAAGCGCTAAGTGTTATTCACATACTTAGTGTTTATTTAAGCGCTTAGCAAACACCACAGGAAAAAAGTGAGTGCAAAATTTATACAAAAAAAGTACAAAAATTATACAAAAAATGTACAAAAAATTTTGTATAATTTTTGTATAAATTTTGTATTTCTACCTTGGCAAGTTTGTATAAATTTTGTACTTTTTTGTATAAATTTTGTACAAATTTTGTATAAATTTTGAAAATTTTGAAAATTATAGTGCAAATTGTATAAATTTTGTACAAATTTTGTGCAAATTTTGCACTTCTGTTTAAACATTTTCTGTACAATTTTTGTACGTTTTTTGTACAAATTTTTGGTACTTTTTCAAAAAATTTTTCAGTTTTTTCGCTGTACTTACAGGCATCAGGCTGCCTAAATGTCGCTAAAATGGCAACTTAAAACCACAAAAAAAATTTTTGAATTCACAATTCGCACATTTTTTGGTATAAAATTTGTACTTATTTTGTATAAATTTTGTACAAATTCTGTATAAATTTTGTACTTTTTCAAAAAATTTTTTGGGACCTTTTTTCACTGATACTACAGGCATCAGACTGCTTCACTGTTGTTAAAATGGCAAATAAAACCACAAAAAAAATTTCTTAATTTTTGCAGAAAATTTGTACATTTTTAGTACAAAATTTGTACTTATTTTGTATAAATTTTGTACAAATTTTGTATAAATTTTGTACTTTTTCAAAAAATTATTTGGGACCTTTTTCACTGATACTACAGGCATCAGGCAGCTTAAATGTTGCTAAAATGGCAACTAAAACCACAAAATTTGTACTTATTTTGTATATATAAATTTTGTACAAATTTTGTGTTTTTATTTAAATAGTATATACCATACAACAGTTTTTCGTCAAAATAACGTTATATATATTCCCGTTCAGCAGCTAAAATTAACCTTTTCCTCAGTTTTTCAACTAAACGGACAAAATTCGAAAATTTGGTCAAATTGACCATTTTGGCACTTTGCCAGGGTTGCCAAAGTGAAACAGCGCACACGACGCGGATCAAACAATATCAACTGACTGCCCTGCACCTGTATATTATTAAGATGAAATTGAAATACAGACCGAGTGATTATCCATTAAAGCGTTATAATTTGAGTGAAATCGTGAAAAATCATCTTTTCAACGGTATCACAGGGGGTGCACCAGTTCTGGCTACTAGGTATATATATATGAATCTGCCAGCAAAACTAATAGCACGCTGAAATGCACATTATATTCGCATACAAAATGACAGACCTCCATCTATCTATTCAAAAACAAAAAGACCTCCATCTATATTCTGTGACTGCTTTGTCGGTTGGCCCATATGTATATAGCGTCCACCCATAATACACGTGAGTTACCTTCCGATCCCCCTACACAGGCCTAAAGTGACACGATTGACTCCAAAATAGGAGATGCACTACAACCCTACTTATATAACACGACCATGCATGCAAGATGATCAGATATGGGCTGTTTGCGTAACTTCTCAAAAGCCGGCTCTAGTTTATTTTTGACTTTTTCTTCGAGGTCCAAAAAAGAGCTTTCACCCCTCCCAGCAGAGCCAAAACTGCAAAAACTTGGAACAAAATCTTTATGATGCCTCT
>JASANF010002903.1:0-15601 GCA_030248245.1 Trissonchulus sp. WLG1_4 | reverse complement strand
TCAGTTATCAATTAGTATCAGTTATCAGTATCAGTGTTGCACAAGAACACTGATAACTGATAAATTATCAGTAAACCATAATAAACGTTAAAATTAGTGTTAGATTGACTGTTTTCTGAATTTTTGTTCCTGATTGAATTCATTTTTCACAGAAACACTGATTTAAAAGCATATATTTTCACATTTGAGTCAATTTTTGTACCACTTATGCAAAGACAATGCTGTGTGACTGGCACACTGTATGAAACACACTGGCACACTGAGGCAGTTTTTATCGCTAATATGGGGCATAAAATGACAAAAAGCGGCAAACTTCAAGAAATTTCATTAAAATATCGTTAATAAGCATCAAAAGATAATATAGTTGCTTGAAAATGCTAATAAATAAAATTTATCAGTGAACGAACACTGATAAAAAATTGGCCAAAATTATCAGTTATCAGTGTTTTGCTTTGTGCAACGAACACTGATAATTCACTGATAAATAGGGGAAATTTTACTGATAACTGATAAATGATATATAATTATCAGTAAATTTTGTGAAACACCGATAATTGATAACTGATAACTAGTAACTGATAACTGATAATTATCAGTTATCAGTAAAAGCCGTGCAACGCAGTTTACTGATAATTTACTGATAACTGATACTTTATCAGTTCTCAGTGTTTGGTGCAACGGGGCCCAGGCGTAGTAAAAAAGTCAGCCATATTTGTAGAAATCTTGTGTGTGTGTAGCGCCTGGCTGTGTGAGAAGCAGTGGCGTATCCAGCATTTCGCAAAAGGGGACTGCACCCGGAGGGGGAGGAGGGAGAGATAAGGAGGGGGTCCGAGCAACGTGAGCCACCATCGCCGTCGCTTAAAGGGGGTGGCTACTGGCTGAGACCCTCTACTTGGAGTGCTCAGACCGCACAAGGAAGCCCCACCTCTAAATACGCCACTGGTGGGAGGTCAGGTATATATATATAAATCCGTCGTTGAGCAGAAATACAGCTATTTTCAAAAACTTTTTGCCACAATTTTGGTAAAAAATGGCACAAATTCTAAAACTATGCCCGTGTTTAATGCCATAATATTATAGACATTTTGCAAGCTCATGTACATTGGCCTCATTTTGCTTGCCATTTAAAATTTTCTTGCCACTAAAACCAAAACTCCGCGTTAAACTCTGATATAAACCTGAGCACAGTGCAACAAACCAATCCGCAGAATATATACAAAATATACAACCACAAACGCACCTGCATCCAATGAGATCTGAAAGCCTCCTGTGAAGCATTGGGGTCGGCCGCCCCCTCGGCCCAATCGGGGGTGGAGCCGCGACCAGGACTGTGTCTGCGCAGCCACTCAATCATGCAGACCCAATGGCAATGTCATGGCCAGACCACACAGGGGTGGAGACAACATAAACTGAAACAAACACACCAAAGGAGTCAAAGGTCAAAGAAATATATAACGGAAATAAATTAACACAACATACTGACATTAATTCGGTGTCAATGGAAAAGGGGGTCGGGATTTTGTGTTTGAGAAAATTTGAGAATTTTTTATTGTTAAGCCAATTTTGTTCAATTGCAGACGTATAATATATATATATATATATATATATATATATATATATATATATATATATATATATATATATATATATATATATATATATATATATATATATATATATATATATATATATATATATATATATATATAAATTTGGGCAAAATTTAGAAAAAATGGCACTTTTTGGCGAAATTTTTAGAAAATTTTGCTAAATTTAGGGTATTTTTGGTCAATCCGGGGGGGAGGGTCCCCAAAATTTGGCCGGAGAGGCCCCCCCAAAATTTTGACCCCGTTACATGTATGTATATACAAGGGCGGACGATGGGGGGATATAGGGGATATATCCCCCCCTTTTGCCCAGAGCAATTTTTCTGGAGCCGCATACCAAAAATGGCCGTAAATTGATGAAATTCGGCCTCAAAATCGAAAAATTTCCCCATTTTTTCTGGGGGCTGCCGCCCCCATACCCCTGCGACTTTGTGTCTTACTATTCCTTCTTATTATCTTTTGTCATCAAAGCCTATGCATGCATGCCTAACCAACGCGCTGAGTTAACTTCGCTCTACTGTTTCATCTCAATCGGATTGTTAAATGTCCAACGTTCAACATTATGAATGAATGATGAATTAATCCGACCCCCTCACACGCCTTCCAGTGATATTGTAGCTATATCAGGATCTGTGGCGTTGAGGGGCCCACCGCTAGCATTTGTGCTTCCATTCTAACATCCCTATTCCCTAGATGTTAAATTACATTACATCATGCTGCATCCACTTGTGCAATATATACACTGTCTCCTACTCTGAAGTGAGGTTCCCATTTTTTGTTTTAATTTCACAGTCGAAAAAATTTCTAATACGTCTCCAGTTGACTAAATTCGGCTCAATTAACTTCGGACACCTGTTTAATTACTGGCGCCAGTACCAATAAACAACTAACGTAGTGGAAACTAGGGGTGTGCGTATAATATATATACGGAAGATGATACATTTTGGGCTGAAGGCAAATTTAGTTTGAACTAAATTTCCAGCCTGAGTTTAAAGTGGGTGTTCCTATACGGAAGATGATGCATACTCACTCACTCTCACTCAGTGCAGAGTGTGCGTATACGGAAGAATTACCTATATTTTCATGCCGGAAAAAAATTCTGATACGTCTCCAATTGACCAAATTCGGCCTAAAATTTACAAAAATCTCCAAATTTTTCTGGGGGCTGCCGCCCCCAGACCCCTGCAGCTTTGTGGTTTAGTAATGTTGCATTTTTAAGGTGTTTTAAAGTGTTAAACTGGCTAAAATGTGCATTTCAACCAAAAACGAAAAATCAATCCCCCCGGCCACCGAAATTTTTTTCTATGTACACCAACACTACTGTCTCTCAAAAACAGGGTTAAATGCAGTTGGGGGGGGGGAAATAGTGGACCTATTTTTCTGAGTAGAGCACCTTGGGGGAAGCATTTTTGCTTCAAGAACCCCTATTTCATTTTTTGGATTTTCTGAGATACAACCTCGCGAAATCTGAACCCTCAGTGAGGGACGTTTTCGCAATTTTTTTCCGAAGCTCTTTTTTTTCCATTCTAATCGTGTCTAAATGGTGTCAGATTATTGGCTACAATTTTGTAGAATCAAAACAAAGGCTCTTTGACTGGGTTCCTGTCGTAAAATTGGCCAAATTCGCCAGAAACGTCCAATTTTTGACCAAATTCAAACTTGGCCTTAATTTAGGCTTGGGCTTAGGCTTAGGCTTAGTATGGGGCTTAGGCTTAGGTTCAGGCTTAGGCTTAGGCTTAGGCTCAGGCTTAGGCAATAAAAAAATCGAAATTTTTAGAACAAATCCTGCCAGCTTAGCCTAGAGAATCCAGCCAACTAAGCCTAGACGATGCCTTAAAACATCATAACGCACTCAAAACTATCCAAAAACAAAGATTATAGCCATTTTTGGCTTCGAACTTTGGCCTACGTTCACTTCCAAAAACACTGAAAATGCAATTTTCAAGGGGTCATAGCTCAGAAACCCCCTTTTTGGAGGTCACGGTCCGCCCTTTTTGGTCGCCGCCCCCCCCCCCCCCATCCATGGGGGGGGCTGCCCCCCCATCGCGCCCCCCCCCATAAAATTTGGCCTAAAAATATGCCAGGTCAAACTTCAACTTTAACCGTACCCGCAGTTTAACTTTTAACTTAAACCTTACCCACAGTTAATCTTTAACTTTAACTTTACCCACAGTTAAAATTTAACTTTAACCTTACCCACAGTTTAACTTTAACCTTACCCACAGGTAAAGTTAAACTTTAACCTTACCCACAGGTAAAGTTAAACTTTAACCATGTTTTTTGCACTTTCGATTAACATGTTTTTAACATGTTTTTAACATATTTTAACATGTTATTAACATGATTTTAACATCTTTTAACATGTTTTTTGAATAGTGTTAAAAACATGTTAAAAAATTTTAACATCAATTTAACACGTTTTTCGCATTAAATTTGCACAAATTTAACATATTTTTAACATGTGTTAAAAACATGTTAAATTTATGCTAAAACTTTTAGCATAGATTTAACATCTTTTTCGTATCTTTTTAGAATATGCGAAAATGATGCAAAAAACATGTTAAAATCATGCTAAACTTTTCAGCATACTTTTAGCGTATTTTTAACATATGTTAAGATCATTTTAATTTTAAGTTAATTTGATGCGAAAAACATGTTAAAATGATGTTAAAATTTTTTAACATATATATTTTAACACTATTCAAAAAACATATTAAAAGATGTTAAAACCATGTTAACAACATGTTAAACTATGTTAAAAACATGTTAAAAGCATGTTAATCGAAAGAGCAAAAAACATGTTAAAAACATTCAAACACTTTCTTCCTGTGATTACAAAAAAGTTACAAAAAGTTTCGTATATGTTTTTAAACAAAAATTACATAAAAATTACAAAAAAATTACAAAATTATTACAAAAAATGACAAAAAAATTACAAAATTATTCCCAAAAATGACAAAAAAGTTACAAAAAATTACAAACTTGCACAGTGAAGTTGCAAAATTGTGACATAAAAATAACAAATTTATTACATATTGGTTTGTAATAAATTTGTAATTTTTTTGTAATATTTTTGTAATCAGATTTTTTCCTGTGGGGGGGCGCGATGGGGGGGCAGCCCCCCCATGGATGGGGGGGGGGCGGCGACCAAAATGGGGGGCGCACCAAATTCACAATAAAACACTCTTTTTAGGTGAAAAAATGGTTCTTATGCTTTAAATGTTACGTTTTATACGTTATAATAGCTACACTCATACCAAGTTTAACGAAAAAGGACCCGAAAACCATACTAAGGCGACATCGTTACTGCTAAAAAGTCGCTAAAACGTCCTTTCGGAAAAAAATTTCGGGCTATGGGGGGGGCACCCCATCTGAAATGGGGGGCTCAAATTGGGGGGGCGCGACCAAAATGGGGGGGCTCCGGACCAAATGGGGGGCGCCCCCCCAGCCCCCCCCCACTAAAAATATGCCAGTTGACTATGGGTAAGGTTAAAATTAAAGTTACACTGCGGGTAAGGTTAAAGTTTACTGTGGCTACGGTTACAAAGGACGTTTTAGCGACTTTTTAGCAGTAGACATAGAACTTTTTTTTCAGCTGCTCGAGCAGCCGGAAAAAAGCAGATAAGTATGGCGGTCACTATAGACTACAGTAGCGTAGCCAGGATTTTGCTGAGGGGGGGGGGGCAGATATATATGGGTCTGAGCAGTGGCGTACCCAGAAAAAATTTTCGGGGGGGAATGACTTTTCGATTTTTTGTAATGGGTTAAAATGCACTTTTTAGCAATTTTAACACTCGTAAAACGCCTTACAAACGCAAGATTACTAAACCACAAGGCTGCAGGGGTATGGGAGCGGAAGCGCCCAGAAAAAAATAGGGAAAATTTTCTATTTATTGGCCAAATTCTGTCAATTGGAGGCGTATCAGAAAGTTTTTCCGGCCAGACCATATATAAAAACCAAAGGACACAAGGTTGCAGGGGTCTGGGGGCGGCAGCTCCCAGAAAAATTTGAGAAATTTTTTATTTTTAGGCCAAATTTGGTCAATTGGAGACGTTATATAACGGAAATTTGTGAAATGTTCTTATGAGTTGGCCAAAAGGGGGGTTCGGCCCTTGGCTCCCAGGGGGGACCAAAATCGCTGAGGGGGGGGGCCCGGGCCCCCCGGGCCCCCCCCCCCCTGGCTACGCCACTGATAGACTAGCTGCTCCGTTGTCATGACAACGCTGCAGTTCCAGCTTTTTTCAGCTGCTCCAGCTTTTTTTCGCCGTTTTCGGCTTTTTTGCAGCTGCTCGAGCAGCTGAAAAAAGCCGGATATGGCGAAAAAAAGCTGCAGCTTTTTTTCAGCTGCTCGAGCACCTGAAAAAAAGCTCAATGGCCCGTATTCACATACTAAGTGTAACGCTTAAACTTGGTGTTTACACTTAGTGTTAGCGCTTATAAGCGCTAAGTGTTATTCACATACTTAGTGTTTATTTAAGCGCTTAGCAAACACTAACGCTTAACTTAGCGTTTCAATTTTGTATTCACATACTTAAAATTTAGTGTTTGGCTTAGAATTAAGCGCTTAAGTTTAGGGACCTCGGGAGCTCCCTAAGCGCTAAGCGCTTAGTTAGTGGATGGTGTGGGGAAGGGGTAGGGAGAGTGGGGGAGGTTTTTGGCCGCCATAGGAAGAAAGGGCATGCAATTTAGGATATATTAGTGACATTTTCCGACCAATTCGATCCATTTTGCTCGTTTAATCGCCAAAAATAAAAAATGCACTTTGTTGTCCAAATTCGTTTTTTTTACATTTTTGAGTAGAGCATCTTAATCGAAGTAATTTTTCTTCAAGAACTTCTATTTGAAAATTTATATTTTTCACGATATGCCCCCTGAAACATGTAGAGCTGATTTTGCATTTCTCAGGAATCCACCTGCTGAAAACAATTTTTACAAATTTATAGTTCGAGAAAAATATATATTATTAATAAGAAATAGTAATTTAAATAAATCTACAATTGGATTTATAAATACCAAATGGATATGCCGATAAATAACGAATTCCGGATTCACATCAAGCAGGGAGCGCACTCCAAGCCAAAGCCAAAACTAAGCACAAAAGTTGCTAAACGCTAAGTTTAGTATAACACTAATTTTTAAGCGTTTATTTTGTGAATAACAGTTTAGTACAAATTAAACGCTAACACTTAGCAAACGCTTAGCGTTAGTATGTGAATAACTCTTAGTATGTGAATACGGTCCAATGTAAACACGCCCTAAGCCTGAATTCTAATAAGGCCGTGTTTACATTGAGCTTTTTTTCAGCTGCTCGAGCAGCAGAAAAAAGCTGCAGCTTTTTTTCAGCTGCTAGAGCAGCTGGAAAAAAGCTGGAGCAGCTGAAAAAATGCTGGAGCAGCTGAAAAAAAGCGGATAACTATGGCGGTCACTATAGACTAGCTGCTCCGTTGCTATGACAACGCTGCAGTTCCCGCATTTTTTCAGCTGCTCCGGCTTTTTTTCAGCTGCTCCAGCTTCTTTCCAGCTGCTCGAGCAGCTGAAAAAATGCCGGAAACGTCGAAAAAAAGCTGCAGCATTTTTTCAGCTGCTCGAGCAGCTGAAAAAAAGCTCAATGTAAACACGGCCTAAGCCAGACCACAGAGTAGAGTAAAACTTCACTTTCATTTAGTATAATTTTTTACAAAATACGACGGCACAAACTATAATTTTTGTGGCACAAATGTAGGCCCGAATTCACATACTAAGAGTTATTCACATACTAACGCTAAGCGTTTGCTAAGTGTCAGCGCTTAATTTGTACTAAACTGTTATTCGCAAAATAAATGCTTAAAAATTAGTGTTATACTAAACTTAGCGTTTAGCAACTTTTGTGCTTAGTTTTGGCTTTGGCTTGGAGTGCGCTCCCTGCCTGATGTGGATCCGGAATTCGTTATTTATCGGCATTTCCATTTGCTATTTATAAATCCGATTATAGATTTATTTAAATTACTATTTCTTATTATTAATATACATTTTTCTCGAACTATAAATTTGTAAAAAATGTTTTCAGCAGGTGGATTCCTGAGAAATGCAAAATCAGCTCTACATGTTTCAGGGGGCATATCGTGAAAAATATAAATTTTCAAATAGAAGTTCTTGAAGAAAAATTACTTCGATTAAGATGCTCTACTCAAAAATGTAAAAAAACGAATTTGAACAACAAAGTGCATTTTTTATTTTTGGCGATTAAACGAGCAAAATGGATCGAATTGGTCGGAAAATGTCACTAATATATCCTAAATTGCATGCCCTTTCTTCCCATGGCGGCCAAAAACCTCCCCCACTCTCCCTACCCCTTCCCCACACCATAAACTAACTAAGCGCTTAGCGCTTAGGGAGCTCCCGAGGTCCCTAAACTTAAGCGCTTAATTCTAAGCCAAACACTAAATTTTAAGTATGTGAATACAAAATTGATACGCTAAGTTAGGCGTTAGTGTTTGCTAAGCGCTTAAATAAACACTAAGTATGTGAATAACACTTAGCGCTTATAAGCGCTAACACTAAGTGTAAACACTAAGTTTAAGCGTTACACTTAGTATGTGAATACGGGCCTTGTAATACGGGCCTTTTTGTGTGATTTAGTGCTTTTAAGTTTTATTGTAAACTAAGCCTGCAGTGGTAGTGAACATTACACCATTGAAACGCGTAAAGTTGACAGCCCCACATTTCAAAATTGATTAACTTTTCACAAGTTGCATGAATCGAGCTAAATTTTTCGGCACAAACCGGCACAAACTCCAGCCTAGTTTGTGCCACCAAAAGTGGAGTTTGTGCCGCAAGTGGGGCTGTCAACTTTACGCACCTACATTTTTGTAATTTTTTCGTAACTTTTTCTAATTTTTTGTTTTAACTTTTTTGTAAGTTATTTCCAGTTCCAGTTGACAATTGTTTGAAAATCCAGTATTGCTAGAAAATTGTACACATAATACGCTGCGGGAGCGGAAGGCTTGAAATTGTAGAGCACCTCACAGGAAAAATTATGCGTAGAAAAAAAGTAGAAAATTAGTAGAAAAATAGTAGAAAAAAAGCAGAAAATCTTTACTACTTTTTTTCTACTATTTTTCTACTTTTTTTCTACTTTCTACCTTGGCAAGTTTCTACTTTTTTTCTACTTTTTTTCTACTATTTTCTACTTTTTTTCTACTTTTTTTCCATTTTTTTTCTACTTTTTTTCTAAGTTTTGTGCAAGTTTCTACTTTTTTTCTACTTTCAGTTCAAAATTTTTCTACTTTTTTCTACTATTTCGCTACAATTTTTCTACTTTTTTCAACATCTTTTTGAAATTGTCCCGGCTACTTTTTCGTTCTAACCTTACCTATATACACACTCTACAGGCGAAAAATGCTAATTAAAACACGTTTTATTTCATCAACTTTTCTACATTTTTTCCACTTTTTTTCTACTAATTTTCTACAATTTTTCTACATCAGTAGTATTTGGCGTCTGTTTGGGAATACAAACCATCATACTTTTCAAAAGTGAGGGTTTGTATTCCCAAACAGACTGTACTACTGCACAACCTCCAACAGCAACAACAAATTTTACGTAAATTGAAACATCAGGTGTATGTATTTACTAATACCAATGTAGCTACCTATGTGCCAAAAATGAAATTATTTTTGGCATCTTTTAGAGACCAACAACTGAGGGTTTGTGTGTGTGTGTGGTAATAATTAAGTAAATTGTAATTATCGTAGGTATTTTAGAAACTAAAATTGGTTTGTTGTCCGTTAGTAAATTTGAACTTTTGATACTAGCAGGCAGCCACATTGTTATATTTTGTAAAGAAATAAAATTTTGCAACAAAACCTGGGGCTGAAAACATACTTTATCACTTTACTTGAACGAAAATTGACGTTGGTTGTGTTCGTTATGACGTTATTGCTTAGGTAAATATTTTTCGCGAATTGGTAAATATTGCTGACAAGACAAATTCGGCGGGGACTTTCCATACTGATAACAGTTCTCTATATAAGGATGCTCCAACACAGTGACCTTAATCGTGTTCCTGTATGCCTTTACTTGTGTCTAAATTGGTAAATGGTTTCTTTGAAAGTTGCAATGGAATTTTCGGATCGTTTTTTACTCATATTATATTTGATGCATTTTTACAAAGATTTAGTGCAGGTTTCGGATGGTTTTACCACGAATATTTGTAAAAGCTATAGTTTTACTTAAGTTTTTATGTGATTTTGAACATAATTTCAGTACGAAATATTTGTGTTATTCGTGACAAGTTTCGTAGAGTTTCTTAAACCATGGTTTTTGCTCAATTGAAATTTTAGCAAAACAAAAACCTGCTGTGCTGCAGGACTTTGAAATTTGAAATTTCAGCTATGCTAAAATCAGAG
The DNA here is from genome assembly GCA_030248245.1 of Trissonchulus sp. WLG1_4. Lineage (NCBI taxonomy): Eukaryota > Metazoa > Nematoda > Enoplea > Enoplida > Ironidae > Trissonchulus > Trissonchulus sp. WLG1_4. The sequence continues at coordinate 5,606 of JASANF010002903.1, read as the reverse complement.
TTTAAGAAAATCTACTAAATTCGTGTCGAATTAGACAATATTTTGTAATGAAATGATGTGTAAAAAATAAAAATGTACGTAAAACAACCTTTGTGACCCATACTTTTTTGTTAGTTGAAATTCTGCTGACATTGCAACTGAGTTAACACCACGGAGTTTTTTAAAATTGGTCGAAATTTCTATCATATCAGGCGATGTTTCGTAATGATTATGTGCAAAACATACAAACTAACAAACGTACGTAAAACCATTGGTTTTTAAAACCTGTATGATGAAATTCATCCTAGGTGTAGCTCTGGTTTCCGTGGCTTGGTCGGAAATCATTTCCGGCGAGTCCCCAATTGCCCAAACTTTTGCTACAAATAAAAATCATCCGATTTGTTTTTTATTTTTTATTTTTAGGTCCCATAGGTCAATATTTTATTCACGCACCTTTTTTACATTAAGTCACAGATTTGATTAATAATCGTTGTAAAAATTGATTAGTGCTAGTTTTATCAAATGTAATTTTTTATATAACTGTAGGAAAGTCAATCTTTTAATAGTAAAAATGCTGGGCGTGAAATTTTTGGAGCTATTGCTCATGTACTTTTTAAGCCGATTCTGGAAAATTGAAAAAATTGTACTCCAGTTTCCAGCGCACTCTAATCTGACGTTTTTCAGACAACACCGACGAGGTACATGTAATAGCGCGTTTTTATAATTCAGCACATTATTTAGGTTTTGGTGACAACTAAAAGGCAAAAACACAGTCGATTATAGTCTCGGACGCTATATTTTTAAGTTTTCTTGAAAGTTTGCTTATCGCTCCAAGTTTGAACAACCACATTTGTCATAACTGAAGACTAGTATAAATACTTGGGATCCACATCCCTTGTAAAAAATAAAGCAACTTTAGAATAAAAAAATAATTTTTGAAGAATATTTAAGCATGGATTGTTTGCACATAAAGTCTTGTACGGTATAAATAATTTGGTTAAATATTTTAGCACTGCGCTTCTCTCCTGTACCTGTCAGAAATGGCGGACCGTCTGGATCAGGAAAGCTCAACATTCACTTGAAAATGGAGCATCGGTTTTTAAAACCAATCATCGACTCAAAAAACGGCTGCTGCATGAGTAAGACGTTTTAACTGTTTTAATTGATGTTTCATACTGCTTAGGTTTAAATTTATGTTTTGTAATACGTAGTTAAAAAATTTCTTTTAAAACTTCTTTCTTAAAACTTTTTAGTTTAAGAGTTCACATTATCAGTTTGTAGACTTGTAGATTTGTAGACCGAGCTTCTTCATCTAAAAATTCCGTTATGCTGACTCAGTTTAACCTTTCCTGCTCACTGGTCACATCTAAGGCCAAGTACATCTCACATTAAGGAAACCTGTCGGTCTAATGTTTCACAATCATGTCCTTCACGAGGATACCTTAAGTATCCGAGTGGCTAGGCGTGACAGTACAGCGCCAAAGCTGTCATTCTGACGCAGTCCCAGTCTAAGGTGACGGATCAAATTCCAGCCACAGTTAGTTTAAAAAATTTCTTGAAAGAAAGGGTTAAGCAGCAATTCTAGCCATCATGTAAACTTTATCATATCAGTAGTTGGACCATAATGGTAGTTAAAAATATTTGGTAACTCTATAACCATTAAAATTATACCTGTGTGTTAATAAAATGGTAAATATTTAATCTGAAATATTGTATCTATCTGCAGTTGCAACCGCAAAAAAATGTGAATTAAATTTACTTTGTTATTATTTTTCAGTCACTGTGTCTGGACAAGGCGGTTCGGAGCATGTCCAGGCTGGCGAAGGTTCTCGATATGTAAGTCCTAACAATACCTTAAAGCCTATTAACCTGCTGCTGAACCAGTACGACAAATATTAAACTTTCCATCAAGGTTAGTTGATCTGAGAATCTGTTAGGCTTTTGTTACAAAAATTGTCATGGTGGACACCACAGTATCTTTGAAAAAATTTCATTCTTTAAAACGATAGTGAAAAATTTAAGAACGCCACCGATTAAAAGTTTTAACATCTAGTTAACAATGTGTATTTCTTCAATTTGAGAGTGCTCCAAGTGGCCTCTTTTTTATGTTTAGTTTGAGAGACTACTACAGTGTTCTTATTTTTTGTTATGTAACTTTTTCGTACTGTCCTGAAAAACGAAGGACTGGGGCAGAGTAATTTTTTGGTAATTTATCATGAAGTATCTTTAGACATTTTTTTTGCATCCAAAATGAAACAGACGTACCATTTTCTTATTTAGAAATTTGGGGTCATTTCGCTTGGTTATCAGCTTTATTGAAAGTACAGTGGAAGGACAAAACAAAAAGGACAAGGAGGACAAGTATGAACTTAGAGATTAGTGACATTCTTTTAACCTTAAAGAATCGTTTTAGTGTAAGTTTTTAAGTTACTATATGTAGCGTTAACAATTTTGTGAAAATATGCGTAACATTAAATTGTTTGATCACTTTCTATTTTCGTGGTGTAAATACAAATCGCTGCGTTATTTTCAAAAACCAAATTTGTAGACGATGCTACTGTGTTAAATTTGCAATTTAAATTGGAAACAATTTAACGTAAACAAGATTTCATTAGCAACTACATTTAGACAAACTGCAAAGTACAATTACGATTTATTGTATTTATAATGCATGGAATAAGTCTTATTGATGACTTAATCTTAAAATCTATGAACTCAACAATTCCAAAGTGTTTTTTATTAATATGTATTGGTTATTCGACTACACTTAAGGACATAATCATTTTCTTGGAAAGCAGTACCTCAGGTTTTACAAATTGAAATCATAATCGATTTTCTTGCATTAGTGAATCTTTTTTAACTTTGTAATGTATGTAATGTGGATGCTATACTATGCACTTAAACGTGACTTTTGATTTTGTGTCCAATACAAACACCAAAGAATGGTTTCCAAAAATATTAGGAATTTACAAAAGCTTGGGTTTGAATAATTACGATTTCCTACTGGAGTTTGAAAGTTTGTAGGGGGTTTTCGACAAGTGTAATATCTCCAGGTAACTCTCCCGCTCTTTAATAACTATTAATACTGAGAAAATAGCGTAAAAACAAAAGCATAGTTTATTGTGATTAAAAGCCCTCTAAAAAAGTTGACGATTTTTGGAATTTTATTAAAAAAGACAAAGAAATGCCTGTTAATTTTGGTTTTTACAGTTAAAATGTAAAAATCATGCTGTAAAAGTGACATTTGTAATTTTAAGTTCTGTGGGAATAAAGTTTACATAGAAATCACAAAAACCTCAAAAACAAAAATTAATACTACAGCTGTCATCAGACTTGAATTTAAACACATTTGGTGGTATGCATTAAGGCAGTCTAACGTTAAAATCAGTCTAGCATTATATTTCCGTGATTCCTTAGAACATCGTAACGAAAAATTCTACGTATTACATAGATTTGAATGCTGCCCTTTAGCCTGCATGCATTCCACCGAATGTGTTTTTAATTCAATAATTTATGACAGCTGTAGTATCTAGTTTCGTTTTTGAGGTTTTTGTGATTTCTATGTAAACTTTATTCCCACAGAACCAAATTTACAAATGTCACTTCGGCACAAATTTTGACATTTTAAATATTAAAGACCAAAATTAACAGGCATTCTTTCATTTTGCAAAATTTCAAAAATTGTAAAATTTTTTGAGGTTTTTGATCACAATAAACTATCTCTTTTGTTTAACTTCTCAGGTATTAGTAGTTACTAAAGAGCGGGGGATTTACCTGGAGAATTGTACACTTTATCAAAACCCCCTACAACTTTCAGCTCCAGTAGGTAATTGTATGATTCGAACCCAAGACTTTTATAAAAATTACGTTTAATATTTTTAGAAACCATTCTTCGGCGTTTGTATTTGGACACAAAATCAAAAGTTACGTTTAAGTGCATAGCATTGCATTACGTTACGTACATTACAAAGTTAAAAAATAGTTTCACTTAATGCAAGAAAATCGATTATGATTCAATTTGTAAAACCTGAGCTATGGCTTTCCCAGAAAAACGCAATTACGTCCTTAAGTGACTTGAGTAACCAAATACATATTAATAAAAAACACTTGTAATTGTTGAGTTTATTTTAAAGCATTAGTTATTAAATATGTTTATTACAATTATTAGTACAATAAATCGTAATTGTACTTTTGCCATTTGTATAAATGTACATTGCTAAATGAAATACTTGTTTACGTTAAATTGTTTCCAATTTAAATTGCGAATTTAACACTAGTAGCGTCGTCTTAAAATTTGGTTTTTGAAAATAACGCAGTGATTTGTATTTACACCACCGAAGAATAGAAAGTGAATTTAGAAACAATTAATGTTACGCATATTTTTCACAAAATCGTTAACGCTACATATATAGTAACTTAAAACTTTACTAAAACGACTTTTTGAGGTTAAAGAATGTCACTAATTTTCGTTACCCCGTACTTGTCCTTCTTGTCTTTTTCTGTTTTGTCCTTCCACTGTACTTTCAAAAAGCTGATAACCAAGCAGAATGACACCAATTTTACAAGAAAAACTCGGACGTCTCTTTCGTTTTGGATGCAAAAAAAATGTCTATTCTTCATGATAAATTACAGAAGTCTTCTTGCCCCAAGTCCTTTGTTTTACAAGGACACGTATGAAAAGTTACATAACAAAAATATCAACACTGTAATCTCTCAAACTGACGACATAAAAAAAGAGGCCACTTGGAGTTCACTCTCAAATTGACACATTGTTAACTAGATGTTAAAACTTTAATAAGTCTATTGATTTTTTCACTATTGTTTTAAAGAATGAAATTTTTTCAAGTATATTGTGGTGTTTACTTGTGACAATTTTTGTAACAAGAGCCTCTAACCAAGTCTTGAGATAAACTAACCTTGATGTAAAGTTGAATTAATATTGTCTGTACTGGTTCAGGCAGGACTAGGTTCTTACAACTTGTAGGGATTAACATTTGAGAACCGCACTTCGCCAGCCTGCACATTCTACAAACCGCCTTGTTTAAATACACAGTTACTGAAAATAATAACAAAATGAATTTAATTGCGCATTTTTTTGTGGTTGGACTGCAAGATAGATATAATATTTCGGATTAAGATTTACCATTTTATTAACACACAGCATGTTTAATGGTTATAAGGAGTTACCAATATTTTTAACTACCAGTCACTACAAACTACCGATACTTTCGATAAAGTTTAACACGATGGTTAGAATTGCTGCTTAACCCTTTTCTTCAAGAATTTTTTAAAATTGAACTGTGGCTGGAATTTGATCCGTCGCCTTTAGACTCAAACTAGTTCAAAATAACAGCTTTGGCGCTGTACTGTAACGCCTTAGCCACTCTCGGATATTTAAAGTCTCCTAGTAAAAGGACATGATTGTTGAACGTTAACCGACAGGTTTTCAACAGCCTAATGTGAGATGTACTTGGCCTTAGATGTGACCAGTGAGCAGGGAAAGGTTAAACTGAGTCAGCATAATGATTTTTTAGATGAGAGAAGCTTACATTACAATACTTTAAGTCTACAGGAACTGATAATGTGATCTCATTCGAAAAGTTTAAGAAAGAAGTTTTAAAAGAAAT
>JASANF010002901.1:0-18275 GCA_030248245.1 Trissonchulus sp. WLG1_4 | reverse complement strand
GACTAATTAATGCTTTATTTCGATCAAAACTCCGGTTAGAAAGAAGATCATTATCATCGTGATAAAGAAAACAATGCTTATAATAGTAGGATCATTAGTAATTCAAAACTGGTGTAGGTGTAGTTCACAATATTATTTACTATATAAACCTATGTGTCATGTAATCGTATGTCTTAGTTTTATCACACACACACACACACACACACACACACACACACACACAATTAATAGTATGCCACGCCTGAATGAGTGAGTATAATAAAAAAGTATAGAATCAATTTGGAAATTTATTCGCTTGACATTTAGCGTGGACAAGGAAAAGCCAGCTACAAAGTCGGAATCAGAAACCAAAGGCAGTCCACAGCCGACCGGCAAATCTGCACCCGCAAGCACTGTAGAGGTAGGATACCGGTTGACAGGAAGCACTAGTGACAAGAGTAGTAATACTAGTATTACTAGTATTTTGTACTAATGTACTTGTATACTAAGCACGCGCATACATATGTACACTTGTACTAATGTAATGTAATATTGTAGTTTGTATTTATACTAATACTAGTAAAGACTAATAACAGGGTGGGTCTGCGTGACCTGTGGTGGAATTGTTTGTTTTAGAGCTATAAAATGTAAAAAAAGCTAAAAAAACAGAAGTTGGTGATGATAACATTTTTGCAACTTAAAGAGGTTTTGCTCATAAAAAGCAAAGAAAGGCTCAAAATTAGACTAGAAAGGCTTCCAAATTTAGGATCCGGTTGGCGGTTGCATGTATGGTCAATAGCTTGAGTCGGTGCAGAACGTTTTTCACAAAGTTTGACTTTTTAAGTTTGTAAAAAGTAAGTTAAGTCGTTTTTTATAACAATAATTACAACACTTTTTTAGTTTATATTTATTTTTCTCAGGAAGCCCCGTCGAGTGGCGCCAAGCCAGCCGGCGGAAAAACGGAGGAGGAAATTCGCGAGGAAGAAGAACTGCAGCTGGCTTTGGCGCTCTCACAGAGCGAAGCGGAAGAAGCGGAGAGACGCAGAAAAGTGGGGAATATTGTAGAGGGGGGCATTCAACAAACGGGGACAGAGTTTATGGGGAGGGGCTAGGTCGAGCATACTTTTAATGAGACTTTAGACTTGGTTGTGGGGGCTGTAAGTCGGGTCTTCTGCAAACGCTACGCGTCCTGTCCTCTGTGTGTTGCAAAAGCAAACACACATGCAACTTACTGAGGAAGTCTTCGGGGGACGTGAACTTTTAAAAAACATTGCCCCCATTTAGGGGAGTGATAGCCGATCTTGGGGTGGGGGGGATGAGCAATCCCCTCACGCCTGTGTATTGTTGCAAACCATATTTATAATCACATAAATGACCATGGTGTAATTGCACCAGATTACAGTTAATCTTATAATCTTGCATCAGATTACAGTTAATCTTGTAACAAGTAGTGATAATGGTAAAAGCCGGTGAAATACGTGTATCACAAAAATAACCTGATTTTGCACTTGCAACTATTTTGGATCGAAGTGCCTACCAATATTCTGGGGGTCTTATCCAAAATTGGATTTATCAGATTAGATTTAACTTTATTTCGTCATTAACTCAGCGTCAGTTAAAAGTAATTTACTGAAACTTGGCACACACCGAGACACTGTATGTAAGCCATGAAGGGCGAAATTTCAGCCGGCTATTTTAATTTTGTGCTGTGTTATCAAAATTAATTTAAATCTAATCCGTTAAATCCAATTTTGGATAAGGCGCTGGGTTTTATTTATTGTCATTGTTACTGCTTCAGCCATCTATCGGTTTGGGTTTAGTTTCCTCTAAGGACTTTTGTAACGATTCAACAAAAAATAAGAACCTTAACTAAATTTTCAAAAACCAAAAAACCTTTGCATTCAACAGCTGCTCTAACTGTGCTCCTTTTCAGCGCCACAGCTATCCAGCCGCAAGTTCGGCCTTGAATAGCGCCACTACAGGCGCTGCCACAGAGCCGTATGCCTACAAGGGCGCTATGGTGGGGGTGTGTTTTTTTCATTGATTGATGTAATCTTTTAATGTGAGTTCGTACTTGCGAACCGTAGTTTAGTTCAGCCGGCAGAATTACGAAATGTTCATAATTATTATAAGCTACACGCTGATCTCATACAGCATATTATTAATTGTAGAGTGATTTTTGTGTAATTTTGCATACACGATTGCAAGTATATAATCGACCCTTTATTCGAAGTTAGAGTTGATGAATTAAGTTTAAATTTATTTTGTTAATAATAGTAATAATAATAGTAGTACCGTACCAAATTTTGAAGTTCTCTGGGTATCTTTTTCATCACCAACTAGTGGGGCTTGTCCCGGTAGGTCAAATCTGAAAGGGGCTTGTCCCGAATCTCAAATCTGGACAGGGGGGCAATGTCCCCATGTACGTCTGTGGTTGTTAGGGTCTTGGTTTGATTTGCTGTTGCGTTATTGATCAAGAATAATTAATTTCATCTAAATTCATTATATCCTATTCTGATTAATGATTTAGAGCTGAAATTTAGACATTGTAGGCCAATGTCTGTTATCTCTTCATTAATCATGGTTTTTGTTTCAGGACGCAGCAGCCACATCGGACGCAGAGGACGGAGAACTGGCCAAGTATCTGAATCGCTCCTATTGGGAGCAGAGGAAGAGTTCCACGGGCTCGCAGTCCACAGGCGGGATGAAGAATGGCATTCTTCGAGCCTCCCCCACGCCCTCCGCCCCGGCCGCGCCCGACCCGACCAAAGAACACCTGAATAATGGAGGCGATAAAGTGCAAGAGGAGGTATATAATTAGTCCCGGATCGAGTCAAACTATAAATTGTGTTGTAAATGAGAAATAAGGCTTACAGGACTTGGTGTAGTGGTTAGCATTCTTGACTGGATACTAGCGGTAAATTTTATATTGTCCTTAGACTGCATTCAGCAAGACAAATTTGTTGCCAGTTCTCAGTAGTTTAGGGATTTTAAAAATGCCCGGCAGCTCTTTTTTAATAAATTTAATTTTTGTTCAGATGTACCAGAATGGAGAGTCGAACGAATACATGGAGTTCACTCACAATCTGCGAGCTACCATCGATGTCTTTGTCAATCGGTCTGTGAAAACTGCCATTTGGACCATACAATTAGCTATTTATGCTGGTTGAATTTGGAAAAATTTGTTTTTTGGTCTTGAGTTTTATTGAGTCGAGGTATCAATGATATTGAATTTTTTGTGCGACCTTGTGTCTGCTCAGACTGAAAAAATAGCAAACAAAAATTATACGCTACCAGCTAACATTAATTGGTTGTGTTTTTTCGGTTGCGTCGATATTATATTATAATTTTACGTCGATTTTACGTCGATATTATAATTTTTTCGCTAATTAAACGCACGGCTGTAAGTATGAATCGACCCTAATAGTTTATTTTCGAAATAAGTTTTTTAGTATCAAGTCGAATCAAGCCCGAGGTCGATCCATCATATCTGATTCGTCCATTCAAAGCCTGTTTCTGTCGCTGACTGGAATGCACTCAGAGCTGTTGAAGCATTTGCAAGATTTAGACGAAAAGCGAAGTATGATTTGAATGATATTTAATTGTCGAAAGGATTATGAAACCGACTATAGATTTGTTCTTATTGAGATTATTTGCGCCAAATTACAAGTCTATTGGCAGTTGTTGGTAACTTATTCAGTACTAGAGTTGAGGCGGGCTAAAGAGTGGCGCTTTTCGCTGCTCCGCCCCGCAGAAATCTGTCGTCAACTTTGAGTAGTAGTTTCATAAGCTGCAGTAAATTTTTCGCTAGTCGTATGATCAATATTTCACTCTATTTCACACAAATCAATCTAATGAGCCCAGAGGGTCAAATTATAATTGTCCAAATAGTACACATCGGTAACCAGGGGCGTACTTGGGGCCTTGGAAAACTGAGGTAGAAACTTCCACTTTTTCCCCAGCATACAATTAATATTATGTTGCAGCTTGCTGGGGTTTCCCAGTATTTAATGATATATATTATTATCATACCAAAATCATTCATTTATTCATTGCTTACAAAGACATTCCCTATGGAGCTTGAGAAAACTTTTGGAGGCCCAGCAGAAAACATAAGGACACAAGAACAAGGCTTAGGGGCCGGGACAAAGCTTTAGGGACGAGTATGAACCAGGCTTTACTGATATAAAGTCATCAAATACCAAATTCATTCATTCACTCATTCATTCATTTATTCATAGTTGCAGTCAGTCATTCATTCATTCGTTCATTACTTTCTAGGCTACTACGAAGGCCTGCAGGACAAGGTGGCCCAGCTGAAGGACGGGCGGGAGGCGGTGGAGGCGCTACGGGAGGAACACCAACAGAGGCGACAGGCCGAGATGGCCGAACAACAGCGACAGCGAACCATCCTCATGGCGCACAAGCTGCAGATCATGCGACAGAAAAAACATGTACGGTGGCCTCGCGATTTCTTAAATTCATTACGAATCACCTGATTTTGCACTTACAATTTTTACAATTGTAAGACTTGTAAAGTTGAGCAACAGGCCCCTGTGATTGTTTCGTAATTTTGCCGGCTGAGCAGGCGTGTATGGCTATAATTATGGGCTATTGAGTGTGAATTACGAGCATATTGAGAGCATTGATAAGATATTATGCGTTTATTGAGAGCACTGATATGCGTATATTGAGAGCACTGATTAGGTAGATATTATGTAGAAAATAGAAATTAAGTCTGAATTTGTACTTTCAGCCATGCGTCTGTTATGGACCAACAATTTTTTTCGTAAAGATTAATTTACTTTCTTTATCTACTAATTGGTGGCGTAACATTGCTAGCTTAAAGTACTTACAGACAGCCGTATGACCGCACAGCGGAAAAAGTTACAAACAAATTACACGACAACCTGATTTTAGACTTTAATAGTAGCTCGCTTTTTCTGTGTATTTGTCGGCTGAATTGACAGACGGCTGTAAAAGTAGAAAGCGATTGTGAAGTCCTGAAAAAGAGTAATGCCTCAGCGGCGATCTTAATAAGCTTTAAAGCAAGAGCAAAGAATCCTCCTCAAGTAAAAGTATACCCTCAGCGGCGATAACATCTTACAGCAAGAGCAACACTTTTGTTGCAGGAATATCTGGAGCACCAACGGCTGTTGGCCATCGAGCGAATGCACGAGGAGGAACGAGAGATACACAAGAGCAATATGGCAGGTCATGCAGTGATGCCATACATCCCAGGACAACACCAGAAGACACAGCACCATGTGTGAGAATCATGGCAGCCACAGTATGCGCCGCAGCAGCCACAGGGATCGCAGCACGGTGCGGTGGTTTGATTGATTGGGGGGGAGTGAAGGGGATTGATTGTAAAGGGGAGATAATGTGGCTAGTTGATGGGGGGAACCAAAGCAGGTTATATTGAAGTGTTTGGCTAAACTTTCGACGATTTCGGGAAGCAGAAGCGATAGTAGCTATTTAGGTGGCCAAAATAATCGTTCAAGTCATGTTAAAGGTTATGAAAGTTTATGAAGACGTTTTTTTTAACTTTCATTGACGTAATTGAGTAAACTTTGTACGTTTAAGCTAGATTAAGAGTTCCAGCCTCATGTCCGTTCACCGAGTGGAATTTCGACAAAATCACATCACAAGCTGATCTATAGTAATACTATACAGTATACACTCTTCGTGGCGGGAGTTATTTCGTAATTTTGCTCTCTGAACGGACATACCACTGTAAATATGAATCGACCCTAAAAATTTAGTCGAAAAATTATCATCCTAATTCCTAACAATTTTTCAGGAATGCTGGCCGTCCACCCGCCACAGCCGCACGGAATGCCACCACAGGCTCAGCCACAGATGCCACCGCCGCAGTACCAGCCCCAGCCACCGCCGCCGACCAGCGCCTATAACATGCAACAAATGAATGCTGCGCTGCCGCCCGCTGCTTATAACGCCGCGCCGCAGCAGCATAGCTACTTCGCCCCGCCGGCGCCACAATACGTCCCGCCACAGCCGCAGTACATGCCACCACCGCAGCCGCAGTATGGGGGGTCACCGGGTCACCAGGCCTATACCCCGCCGCCACCCCCCAATTATGCCGTTCAGGGTGGGCCCCCGCCGGCCTATATGCCACAGCAGCCGCAGCAAATTGTGGCACAAGGGGGGCAACCGCAGCCGCAACCTGCGCCGGGCAACCAGCAACCTAATCCGCCACCGCCGCCGCAACCTAATCCGGAACCGGAAAATGTGGCTCAATTGATTTCGTTCGACTGATGATTGATTTTTTATTCATTTCATTTTTGGGATTTGGAGTGGGGAAGTATATTGTTTTTATAATGATATTTGATTAATAATTTAGTGGTGATTTATTTTCAGATTTTTGTATATACCTTGGGTATAATAATAGCTCAAAACTCGTTACTAAAAAATTTGTATCGATATGACCAGTGGCGTACCCAGAAAAAATATTTCGGAGGGAATGACTTTTTGATTTTTTGGAATGGGTAAGCACTTTTTAGCAATTTTAACACTCATAAAACGCCTTACACACGCTAGATTACTATCTATACTACACTACACTACCGATTACTATTACTACACGCTATACTACCTGTGTAAAAAAGTCAGTTTGAAAAAGTTTCGGTGGGGGGGGGGGGAAATTCTCCTCGGATATGACTAAATAGACTTAACTGTCAGTTTATACATTTTCTTTTCGGTTAGAAAACAGAACTTGCATCGTTTTAAAATATTGCAAAATCTTAATTTTTTAATTACTCTGATGTTGTACGCTTTGTATTTATGATGTATATTCTGTAATACTGTTAGTGGTGCATGTTATACGTAAATTGTTTATTTACGCTGAGTCTAAATAATGTTGCTTATTTATCAAAACTTAACTTATATTATTGTTGTACTTGTACACGAGATACAATATTATTCAAAAATCGGTATAAAAATTGTGGAATTTATTTTTTAAGTGTCAACAATCTAGTTATTTCAGAACGAAAAAATATATATCTATTGTAAGGTTTTACAGTAGTTTTTAGCTGCTTTAGTAGCGCAGTGTCGAAAACTTTCGATGGTAAAATGGACTGTTGTCTAAAAAGGAAGAAGGAAATGGCTTCACATGGAAAATGAAGGAAATACTGACCTATTCCGAACTGTTTCTTGGGCAAATATACAGGTTTGTCAATATGGCACGGGACGTTATTATGAGTTTTAACAAAATGCTATATGCGGTATCATTATTCTATCTTTCGCACCTGTGAACTGTGATAATGCTTATATTCTTGTTTAAGGTGGTAGTAACGTTTTCGACAGTTTTGCAGGAGTAACATTTGACAACTTACGATTAATTTTCAATCAATAATTTATTGTGCGCATATTAATTTAGGAAACTATAAATTATTATGACATAAATGCTTGCTAAAATAGCTTGAAACAATCATTTTTAATTTTCACAGAAAATATTTTTCAGCCAGTTATGACAATTTTTCGTAAATTTTATGTTTAGCTAAGCCAAAGTAGTAGCTAGTCAAAAAGGCCGTTTATTGAAAAAAGAAAAAAATGACACACGGGCATGTCAAAAACCTTCAATTTAGATGCCAAAACTTATCCTTCCGCTTTTCACTTTTTGAGATTACGTCACATTTATGTTTCATTTCTTTTTGAACTAAAGTGCATTACACAAAAGTCCGCAAAACTTGACAACTACTACAGGGATTTTGTTCAAAATTTTGGATAAATTGGCACACATATGTGTCCACTTATGGTCAAATTTCAAAAATTTTGTTGGCTTAAATTTTGCTTTACATCAATTTCATTTACAGAAATCTGTAAAAATGTAATTCCGTGGACTAAATCTCAAGTCTCAATGTTGCAATCTTTTCATGCGTTATTTTACATGTTTTTTTAGACAATTTCTGATGTGTCAATTTTTTTATTTGTATTAATTTAGCCAATTTTGTGAAAAAAATAGATTCAAAAAATTGTATATTTTTCAAAAATTGAAAAAATTCAAAATTGAAGGTCCGTAACTTCTTTTCTACATCATATAAATGCACCAAACTTAGCATTAAAATTCACCCTGGTATTGACTATGTTGGTGCAAAGAATGAAATTATTTGGAATTAAACTGTCAATTTTACAAACAAAACATGAAAAATGCAAAAATTCACGAAATTTGACTACTTTAACAGTGTCTGCAGACTAGCTTGCTACAGATTTAAGCTAGATAATGTGCATAAGTGTAGTTTCAGTCAAGTACTTTAACGTGAAAAAGACAGCTATTAAATTCATTGAGTCAATCAAAAGTTATAGCACGTTATAAAAACTGTCGAAAACGTAACTACCACCTTAACTGTGGCTTTGATCTTGTTTGAGGTATTGGCTTGTTCAAAAATTATGAAACTTTTAGTATATACCATGTTTTTTTGCGTAAAATGCTGCGTGTTTACTGGCATATTTTTAGGCTAAATTTTGTGGGGGGGGGGGGGGGGCAGCCCCCCCCCCCCAAGGAAGGGGGGGCGTCGACCAAAATGGGGGGGCGCACCAATTTCACAATAAAACACTATTTTTAAACGAAAAAATGGTTGTTATACGTTAAGTGTTACGTTTTCATACGTTATTATAGCAACGCTAATACTAAATTTAGCCAAAAAGAACTCAAAAACCCGACGAACACGACATCGCTACAGCTAAAAATTCGCTAAAACGTCCTTCCGGAAAAAATTTTGGGCTATGGGGGGGGCACTCAATCTGAAATGGGGGGGGCGACCAAAATGGGAGGGCTCCGGACCAAATGTGAGCCATGTGTGGCAAATTTCAGCCGGCTATTTTCATTTTATGTTGAATTATGAGCAAAATTAATTTAAATCTAATCCGTTAATCCAGTTTTGGAGACGGCCCTTAGTCCGAAAAATTGTCCGACGCATCTCCAATTAGCCAAAGCCTATAGGTATACCCAGATTTTTCTTTTATCATTTGTTTCAGAAAAAATACACAATCTTTGCTAAAAACACGCAGTTTTTTGGCAGTACCGATTTTCTAAAAAGCCGGCGTGTATGTCGCGAAATCTCTGTAAAAGCTTTCGCAGGAATTTTTTTGCAGGAAAACATGCTCAAAACCATTTTTTTTTTGATAACTAGATAATTTTTTTGAAATTGCTGCATAAACAGACTAAAATCTGACCAAAAAATGCTGGGCCCTGAGACAATAAGACACGATTTTATTACAAAAGAACGAATTGCAAGCATCAAGAGTACAGCGAGTAGTCACAAAAATCACGCCACCTGTTTTATCTAAGGGTTCAGCAGTTTTTGGTTAGACCTTAGTGTGACCTGGCGTAAGCCTATTGTGAAAAGTGGGTTGAAACCATTTATTTCATCTATCGTGTGCTGTATTATTTAATCTATTGTGTAATAAATTAATCCAATAATTTGTTTGGTTGTTGATTAGGTTGCAAATTTTCTCAAAAAATGTAATTTTAGGTGCGGAGCTAAAGTCAAGTCTAAATACTTAATCAAACAAATTTGGTTACTGTTTTTGGTTATTCTTCAAGTTCAACTGTTTTTTGCTCGGTCAATTTGAAAAATGGTGTGATCAGATTACGATAATTTGACTGTTCGATTTAACGAATGGCTTTATTTAAATTGATGATTTCCTTAACTTTAAATCAATGAAAATTTTCCTTCGAGATCCACTATTTTTTATTTTTGAACCGTTAATCGACCAAGATTTGGGATCACTACTAGCATTATGTGAATCTCGATGCAGTAAAAACTCACATAGCTCAGAAAAATTGTCACATTACTCAGAAAACTCGTCAGAAGGTTCAGAATCGGAGCAAATCGACCACATTTTGGATGTTAATGAATGGTTTGGAAAAAAGTTTCAAACTTTTATGATTTCCAGCTTCCGAAAACCTGAACCGGTGACTTACGCTCAAATTTACTACGAAGCATTTAATCTGGGAAGTTGTGGTCACTTCTGTGTGTCTGGCGTGGCCCACAAACTTGGTCGAATATCAATGTCTGACTCTGTTAGTTTGGTCTACGGCCGAGGGTTGCGTGAAGAAGCGAAAAACTCGATCCTAATGCCCGTTTCTAAATTGGAGCAGATTTTAAATCCTATTCTGCGGCTGCAGAAACTAAAATTGTCCAAATATCTGCATGAAAGCGAAGAAAAATTGCCGTTTCGATTGCTTCTATGGGATTTTTATCGATTGATAAACTTATATCAGGCCAGAGGCGGGTTTATCGGTTTTACCGGTTTACAACTTCCCGGGTTACCTGTGGTTTCACATTTGGTCTCTTTTATATACCGTAATCATCGAGTAACACAAATTTATGACGCTTTGCACAGACCATTGTCGAGTTATTTTCGTAATCAACCATTCCAAAATATGTGGATCAATTTTGTAATCGATATTGATCAGACGGACGAGATATTTGACCGATGCTGATCTTTAGTGGTTTTATAAGCCTTGCCATTTCAGCGTTTTCTGGGTAAAATAATTGCAGCGCTATCGTTATATCGTGGACTATATTGTATCATACATGTAACGAGGTGAAAATTTTGGGGGGCCTCTCCCCCTGATCGACCAATAATACCCCAAATTTTGCGAAATTTTCCCAAAAAACTGCCATTACTAAATTTTGCCCGAATTTCTGGGACCCTCCCCCTTGGTCTCTCGATTTTGAGGGAACGGGGTCCCCCCCACCCCCACCCAGTACATGCGTGTATTGTACCCTCAACAATGCTTATAACCCTTCCCGCAGGCTGTGGTAATGACCGATCGGCAGTTCATCGTCTGACTACGCACGCAGCTGGGCTCATGCAAATGTTGTTGGTCTCACGTCTAAAATAATCAATAGTATGCAATGAAGATGTAGCTTCTGCGCAACTTATCTAACTCCTCAGGCGTAAAAACAATTGGCGGCCACACAGGGTTTTTTTCAAAATCGGATTTCATCATTCTGGCGTCATTTTTAAATTCCTATCGTCATTTTTATTTTTCGTTCGTCAAAATTAAATTAAGTCTCTTTACAGTACCGTTGCGCTGCAGCAATATTGCTAGTTAGCGTTATCTTACCGAGAGAAAATTTTAGACCAAAAATTTAAAAAAGCAGCATTTTTATGAAATTTAAGCGGTTTTTTACCTAATTTTGGCCAAAATTTGTTAAAATCTGTGTTTTGTGGCCAAGAAAAAATGTAAATTTGGAGATTTTTTCAATTTTTAGGCCGAATTTGGTCAAATCAGCTTCAATATTTGCTCAAAACCTTTCGTCAAAGCTTCATCATTTTTATTTTCTGAACGTCATTTTTAAGTTTCATTTCTGCAAATGACGCCATTTTTGACTAAAAAAACCCTCCACCATGAGTAGCTATGAAATGGATTTTGTCATAGTAGACACTTGTTAGGCTCGATTCATACTTTACAGCCGTATGAACTAGGTGTGTTTTGATGATCAAAATCAAAAATCAAAATTGTGCATCAAAATTAATTTTGATTTTTGATACAGCATCAAAATCATAATCAAATTAAAATTTGAATATGCATCAAAAATCAAAATTAAAAATGATAGTTTTCAGCTCCGCATCAAAAATCAAAATCAAAAATCTTTTTAAGTTTAGATTTTTGATTTTTGATGCAGCGTGCAAAATTGTTATACCACAATACAACCAAGCTGGATTTCACACACGCACACACAATGTGGTAAAAAAATCAATAGTGGCCTTGCTCTACTGGATCGTTTTGTTGCGTCTGCATGACTTAACTGTGCGTCGTATTATTTTTTGCTGTTCGCACTATTGGGTCACTCACTAATTTTCAAGTATGTAAGTCGCATATTATATAGTAAAATTATATATATAGTATATTATATAATATTCTTATATTATATATATACTGAGCAATAAGCAATAGCAGCAATAGTTCAATAAGCTGTTTGTCACAAGTGAAATAAGCTCGCGTAGCACAAAAAGCATATTGCCTTTTTTGACTTTTTTTCAAAAGCAACGTTGATTTTTTCATCGAAAAATAACATTTTATTTATGAATGTTGTAGTCTATTGCTAGCCTTCAACTATGGCAAGCGCACGGTTGCTGTGTTAAAAGTCTAGGATGAGGTACAATTTTAAGCGCTTATTTATAACTAAAAAACGGTGTGTCCTAGCCCCCTAATCGACTGATTATGTTTATCATTAAATTCATTATTGAATGGTGATTTCGCGAGCTCTGCACGACGCCCTACTTGAGCAATGGCCAAAAAAACCAGAAGGTGCCAGAGTCTGGCTCCCTAGAAAGAAAATTTCTGGGAGTTGAAGGGTTAACTCTAACTGGAGCTACTACTGCAGACAGCATCGATGACTGATTGTGATAGTAACACAATTATAGATTGTACATTTTTGAAATTAAATCGATTAATATCAATAAAAAATTCGTACTGTATAAGTCACAAAACAAAATTATGCACGTACACTTCAAAGTAACAAAACGCAGCCTGTAGTCTGCACCTGCCGAGACCCCAAACCGTTTTTCCGACAGTTTTAAAAGACTCGGTTAGCTAGTTATATTCTCGTTAAATGCGTAGTTATAACTAGAAAAGAAAAATGCCCTGCGGAAAAAGTCATAATAGGACGAGTGCGAAGCTTTTAGCACTTGTTGACTAACAGCAAGAAGGTATCATTGGCATGCAAAATATCGGTTTAGTTAAGAATGACTGAAGCGGAAAAACGAGCTGCTAAAAGTTTGGGAACTAGAGCTTACTGATGAGGAAATAGGCCGCTTTGCTGCGCCATATTATTGCGGGCACCACGGCTACACGACTAATAAGGCTCGTAAATATTACTCTAGCCCCAAGTCGTCTGTTTTCACTGTGTTCAGTTTTTAACTGGTATCATTGATTTAATAATGAATTACGTGTTTACCATACTGAAAAAGCAAGAACAATTTTTGAGAAGATATCTTATTTTTTGCTTGACACATTATGTGCATTACAGGTAATAGTTAGGCAGAGGATATTCTAAAGAACGCGGCACATTTGCCCTTCTGGGACATGCTGCTATCTCGTGGCCCGTACGTACTAACAACAACGTAAAACGATGGTGTTTTAGCTGCGGTAACGGGGTCGGCACTCAGCAGTGGTGGTAAACGAGTTTTCTACTGGCAACTGGTTTGCACAAAAATAAAAAAACTCGATGATAACTCTAGATTAGCTGATCTCATTTATACAACTCCAGCCAAGCCAATCATCTTGCCAACGTTTCGATCACAGTGGTAGCTTATTTTGGCAAATGAAGCTGAACACACCACAGCATGCAAGTCGTAACTCGTAAGCTGTTGCCAGTGACTTATTGTCGACAAAGTAAACGCCCCGACGCATACACGCGCACACACCACATTTGTGCTTCTTAGCTGACAAAGCTGCACCAGTACGACTGTGCATTCGTTTTGGCGCGGGGCTTAGAGATACGCAAATTAATTCTGGACAAGTCGAAGAAATTTTTACCTAGCAGACGGTGCCCGCAATAATAGGGCGCAGCAAAGCGGCCTATTTCCTCATCAGTAAGCTCTAGTTCCCAAACTTTTAGCAGCTCGTTTTTCCGCTTCAGTCATTCTTAACTAAACCGATATTTTGCATGCCAATGATACCTTCTTGCTGTTAGTCAACAAGTGCTAAAAGCTTCGCACTCGTCCTATTATGACTTTTTCCGCAGGGCATTTTTCTTTTCTAGTTTATATAATTTTTTCGCTTCAGCAGTACTGGCTAATAGGTGCATAAAATAAGCACACCCTCATGTCACTGCGTCTGCAAAATGACCTGAATATGCTAAAATTAGCTTAACCTAGCATTTCTAATATAAACTCCTTAAGGTGGTAATTGCGTTTTTGAAGTTTTGGTGATTTCTATATAAACTTTGCGCCCACAGAACTCTAGTTACAAAAGAGGCTTGAGCACAAAGTTTAGACACAGTTTAATGTAAAGGTCAAAATTCCCAGTCAATATTTTATAAAGGAGCATTTGTGGGTCAGTTGCATACATGTAGTTGGGGGGGGATGGGGGGGAAGACCCCCCCCCAAAATTCGGTCCCGGGTGAGGGAGGGGGGCAGGGTTGGGCACCGGAAAAAAACTCCCGGAAAAAAACGGTTTTTTTCCGTTTTTTTCCGTTTTTTTCCGAGGGGTCGGAAAAAAACGGAAAAAAACTCGAAACTGGTAAATTAGTCGTGTAAAGTTTAAACTTGCTGAAAATGCTTTAAAACCGTTTGAAAAGCGATAGTAGGCCTGTTTTGTGACTACTTAAGGATAGATTATGAATTAATTGGCAATGCGAGCACGGAATGCTGCTGACTTCAAGTTTTGATATTAGCATTTCGTTAAATAAGAAGTTATCCGTTCCTTTTCTGGATGTGTACAGTAATGAACCGGGTCTAGCAATGTTATAAACTAGATTTATTATTATATATACTAGGTTTTTATATATGTATAAAAATGTATATGGGCCTAAACCATATTACAGCTTCCTTATTAGGTAGGTAGTCAAAAGTAGTAAGTTTCGATGACACTTATATATATTTTTTAAATATCACATTTTCCTTGCCGCCAGACCAGCTTATTTGTTTGTGATTACTACCTATGTACCTTATTCTAATTAACCTAGAGCGGAGAGCGGTGGTTTTATTCCACCAAATACGAAAAAAATGAAATATTGTGTCAGTTTTGTCTAAATTTTTAGCATTGTCAATCAAACGGATGTCTTTCTAAGCAGCGAAACATTGGATCGGCATCGAAACATACGCTGATCTAATCCCCATTATTCTATTAGGGATTAATTTTTTTGCTATTGCTGCACGTAGTCGACGTATTGAACCAGAATACCTACCCAACGGATTGATCTCTTCTATTTGAACCAAGGAAGCTTATCGTTAGGCGCCAAGCGGATGCAATTATTCTGACCCTTTCGTAGCAAAAAGTAGATAGCGATTTTTAAGTTTTTTATGAAAATTTTATAGAAAAATTTAAAATCAAATTAAAAACAACTGGTTAATTTATTTAACAGTTAAAAAACCAATTTTTCGAAGTTTTTGGTCCATTTTTGAAATGCAAGTATGTTTGTCAAAGGCTGAATGGCGAATGATAAGCTCGGATACTCTTTGCACATGCCAGGACCTAATGTTTCCACTAATTCAAAACCCCTTCATGTGACTACCAACTTGCCCCACCTTAGTCCTACCCAAATTAACCGATTAAAACATATATAAATTTTAGGTTCAACATTGGCAAAACATAAAATGACTTAGAAATTAGAAAATACTTAGAAACTACGTGCAGCAATAGCAAAAAAATTAATCCACTAATAGAATACTGGGAATTTGATCGGCGTATGTTTCGATGACGATCCAATCTCGCTGCTTAAACCGTTGTTCTCTCATCTATCTAGTGCAGACAAAACAAAATAAGCAGTGAAAAGTCGCCAGCAAATAATAATCAAGTTACTAGACGAAATTTGTAAAAATTACAGTCCAAAAGTAATTTATCGCCATTTTTGGACATCGGAAAAAAACTCGGAAAAAAACCGGAAAAAAACCTGAAAAAAACCGGTTTTTTTCCGGCCATAATTTTTTTCCGGAAAAAAACCAACCCTGGAGGGGGGTCCCCCCAGGGGGGAAAGAGGGGGGAGGGTCCAGGCGGGAGTAAAATTTTGGCCAAAATTAGAAAAAATTAGCATTTTTTTGTAAAATTTAAGCAATTTTTACCGAAAATTTGGCCAAAAAGTGTCGGAATCGTGTTTTTTGGTCAAAAGAGGTAAAAATTGCGTCATTTTGCGGAGGGAGGGGGGTCAAAAATGAGTTGACGCAGGGGAGGAAGGGTCCCACCAAGCGGGGGAGGGGTACCCAAAATTTCGGTGCTGTTACATGTATGGTCAGTTGTATTGGTAACAAAATCAAAGATTATGCTTCAATTCAATGTATGGCATAGATTTAGGTAGGACATAATTCTACTTAGTCCAAAAGAACGCTTGCGATTTGCATTTGTAAACTAAAAGATAAACTGTAGGGCTTTCCAGAAAACACCTAAAAACGCAATCACCCCCTTAAAGTCCCAAGTTTGGCAAACGTTTAACGCTTGATTTAAGTGCAAAGACCAAAATTAAAACCAAACTTTACTGCTGTACACACAGAATGTATATACAATATACATCAACGACATATAATGTTACATAAGCCAATGTAAAAAACAATTACATTACTTTATCTGACACAGGTACAATTTCAGTTTATTTTCCAGGTCAAGCAAGTCCAAATATAGCTCACTTGATTCATTTCAATTCACAACAGAAGCAAAGCAAAACAAAAAGAACAAAACAGAATAACTGGAGGAATTTTTGTTAAGTATCTGTTCAAAAGTATCACAGTAGTATTAATATTCAACCTATTACAAACTTATGGCAAATCCTCAATAAACATGTCTAATTTATTACAATCTTGCGGCAAAACATGAATAAACAGAGTTCATAAATTAAATTCATTTCAAAATACCAAACGTGCTTGAGCAGCGATATAGTCCATGCTAGAATCGCAAATAGCGAAAAATTGAAAATTGTTTGAACAGTCTAAATACGGATTACAAGCCAGTCGGTTAAGTCAATGATCTCTGCCACAGCAAGAATGCTGCTAGTGTTAGCTAGCGCAGAGTCCGAAAACCAAAGGGAATCCGTCAGGCAATCTTTTCCGGATACCATCACCTTCCTCCTAAAACATGCATTAAAATGAAAACCCGTCCAAATGTGGCGGACCTGTCAACATTGCTTTTGGTTTTTGGACAAATATTGGTACATACGAACAAACAGGTAAACAAATATCTACACAATATGAAGAATAAAACGTGTTTGATGTCCTTTGCCATCAGCTAATAAATTGTATACGGCCTAGAAGTGGCCTCAGCTACCGTCATGCAACAAATTGGCATATTTGACTACGCAGTTTTTCTGAAATCGCTTAAAAACAAAACGATACGAGGACAAGTATGAACCGGGCTTAACCCTATGACAGCACCCCTGTGCTTGTGCTGTGCCGCACCTTGAGCAATCAATGTGCCAGTTGGTCCTACCTGAGTCTGCACTGCCGCAGGCGGCTGTCACAACTGCTCAGCTGCATCTCCTTCTCGAACAACTTCCCGTGCAAATTCTAAAACACAGCAACCAGCCAATCACCACTAAATGCCCATCCGCTAAAATAGTTTTTGGACTAGAAATGCAGGAATTTCTAAAACAAAATTGGTGATCGGACTATCTTTTGTATATACCTGCTGTATGACAGCGTTCTGACTGACGGTTGGCCTATCTTGAACACATGCTCGTTCACAAGAAATAAACATTAAAAATATTGAAATAAACGTTCCAGCCTAGGATAGCCGATTAATACCCAACGCTAGTGTTTGTGACCGGCCGCGAAAGCCGCCGGCAGGCTCCGGCCGGCCGGTGAAGAAGTTCGGCCGGCCCGTGAAAACCGGCGGCCGGCCGACCGGAGCGGCAGAAATTTTGGGTAAAACCAATTGATCCAAGTCCAGAGTGTCATTTTGGCATAAACTTAGCCTGTCGGATTGTTATGCCGGCCTAATTTTCTGGTCGATTGAATCTGGTCTGAATTGAAACCTAAGTCGATTGAATCTGGTTGGCCGGCCGGTCGGCTCCGGCTTTTTTCGGCCGGCCGGCCGGCTCCAGCTTGTTTTGGCGGCCGGCGACCATCAGACTGAAAATTCCGGCCGGTCACAAACACTACCCAACGCTACTTAATTACACCATTATTGCTCCACGCTATTATTACTCTGTAGGCGCTTATTAGCAATAACAGCCACAATTATTAAACCAGCGACAATATTAGCCGTTAAAAGGAAGTTCATGTTCTCCTTCAATTCTACTTTTAACTTATATCAATAGGTGAACACGTTCACACACACCTGTAACAGCTGAGACTCCCATTCTGCGTGCTGCACTTGCAAAGAGTGTCGCAGGGCTAATTATTCGTATCCCAGAATTTGCACAGGGATCAGAGTCTTGGGGTCTGGGTCTTGCTTCACCGCTTGGCTCCACAGCAAGGGATCCAGGCCTGAAATTTATCACACGTCAACATAGCTTTTTTTGGATATGTGCTAAGACGTAGCGACCTTGTTAACAAAAAAACACTGTCATATTATAGCCGTGACTTTTTACTCAGCGTCGATATACGTTAGGCCGATTTAGCTTCATCAGATTGGTCCTGCCCCTTCCTTCTCAACTGTGCTAGTATTG
>JASANF010002900.1:0-18935 GCA_030248245.1 Trissonchulus sp. WLG1_4 | reverse complement strand
AAATGACGACGTGGATGTACCCACATTTGGGGTAATCCCAGGGGTCAACCAGCACGGAGTGCAAAGCACCGGCCTCGCCCTACCGGGGCCCTCTTCCTGATCAGGGCAACCCGGCCGTCCAAGTAAGTTTAAGTATCATCGCATCAAAAATCCATATGTATACACCTGTGAAACATTCATGCAACAGGTTTCGTTCCTTCATGTATAAAAATTATATATTTTGATTCACCAATTTTAGATCAAATTCGCACTTACCAAATTTATACCAAACAACAGAAACATGCTATGAACAGCCACGGCGAGCCAAAATAGTGATAACTTTTTGTACAACTTGATTTTTCATTTTTTTGTCTTAAAAATGGGTGGTAATCTGGCCCAATTTTGAACAAAAATTTTAAAAATTGTTTGTTTGTCACTTTCCGGCCAACCTTAATGACTTTTTCTGCTTCTTTCTGTTCCTGTAGCTCTGAGGAGGCTCAGTACGGCTGGGCGGGTGCTAGCACCCACCCACTTCCTAAAAAAATTCCGCACCCGTATCCGGGTCCCCCACAGGGCGTCCACAGGGTCTGCCCTCAAAATAGTTCTTCGAACTCCCTCTGTAGTAGGACTCCTGGCCACTAGGTGCCACACATCTTCCTCCTCTAGGATGCAGTGTTGTAGGCAGGGTAAAGCGAAAAGCTAATTCCAAGCCTGTGCCTGTACTGCGCTAATAGCATGAAGTGTCACTTGCTTCTCAGTTGCATATAGTCGTTCTTTCCGGCTCAGACTGGCTTCTAGTCGAGGGCTGGCAGTAGAGCACCCATTGTGCTGTTCTCAGTAGCCATCTCCCTGCACACTGTGTAAAATTCTTCACTGATCTTTCTTTTGATTACTGCTTTACGGTTGGAAAGTCGACGGCTGTTTCTGGCTGATCCAGACAGCTGCAGCTTTGGCAGCTCTGTCTGCCAAATCGTTTCCCTCGATTACGACATGGCTGGATCCCCACTACTGTATAACGTTTTGCGATGCTTTATCCACCCTTTACGACGAAGCTCATAAATATTGACGATTTGTGGTAAACATAATTATTTGCTTCAAGACACTATACTGGAGCCGTAGATGGAAATGACACAAAAGATCACTTTCCGGCCAACTTTTTTGTCGCCTAGGTCGTCGAACGTCGACAGGCAGAAAACTTTGTTTGCACAGTACAGTATTTATTTCAGTTCGCAATTTTGCATTGATAATATAAGTTAACAACCGAACCATAAGCACAAGAAACACAAATTCTCTTAATATTGCTCCATATAGAAATGCCATTTTCCTGCATCTCTCGCAGAAAAAAATTTCTAGAACCGCCACTATGTGAAATGCTGTCTAAACAAAAGTTCTCTGATATCCTTGGGCTACTGATGCAGTATTAAATACCCCTGGTCATACATGTACACAAGGTCTCGGTCTGTGGGGGGCTTGTCCCGGAATTTTAGAAATTTTAGGGGGGCTTGTCCCGATGTTTTGGTGGCTTGAGAGGACAAAAACGCAAAAATTTCAAATTTTTGCATAAAAAGGCAAATTTTCAGCAACATTTGACTGTTTTTATCAATTTTTTTCGCTTTTTGCTCAATTTTGAAGCATTTTACGGCTATCTGGGGCAATTTTTGAGTGTTCAGACACCTTTCTTTCAACATCAAGGAGGGGGGCTTGTCCCGGTGGGTCAAATCTGAGGAGGGGCTTGTCCAGAAATCTCAAATCTGGGGGGCTTGCCCCCCCAGACCCCCCCCCCATGTACATCTGTGCCCCTGGTTCAAAAAAAATCCACTTGGCAGGCCTGCTCCCCTAAGTATACGTCTATTTTAATAGTTCATACTCTTCACGTCAGCTGACGAGCAAAAAAACCAAGCTTATTCTCCTACCAGCCTCGTCACCGGACGACGAGCTCTCAATCCGCCTCATCTGTTCCAGTCTCCGCAAGCTGCACTGGATCAATCTCAGCCTGTGTGTCAGTTCGTCTCCGTAGTTGGGAAACTTGGCCACCATTCGATCCACCTGTCCCGCCAGCGTCTCATAGCGTTTCACCATGCCGCCATAGTTAGACTCTGATACCTGAAATTGGGAAACATAAGCATGTAACACATAAAACACAGAGTCGTGTTTCTGATGCCTGTAGTTTCTCTTGTAATCATTGATTGGCGAAGTTTCTCAAGTCGGTATGTCAACCAAAAACCATATCCACGAATTCAGCAGTATTATACATTTAAATTTAAATTTGACAGGTTAATATCAAAGGACTAAGAAACGTCATTGTACCAAATGGCTCAAATAGCGATATTATGCCTATTGCCTGTACTATAAAATTTTCTGCAGCTATTCTAATTTGTAGCGCTTAATTAATCGAAAAATTTTTAAACTATTAAATCCGCCAAATCTTTTTTCATTGATTTTGACAATAGGGGAACTGACTTTTGAGTGGTGACATCCGCTAATATAGACAATCTCATCAACAGTGCTTATCTAACGACAGTTCCATTCGTGTACCTAATACATAATTGAAGAATATACCAATAATACCTCTCTCAAGATCGGCGCAAGTTGGAAATTGTTTTCTTCCAAAAAACCGCAATATTTCGCCAAATTTTAGAAAATAATAGCATTTACTGATAGTGCTCAATTTCCAATTTCGATTAATACATGTGTTTAAATGCTAAAAGGCATTTTAAGGCACTAAAAAGTAACCCTAGATGCTAGATGCCGTTTTTACCCATTCTCTTTCGACCCAAAATTTTAGCCAGGCCCAGGACCCATTTATTCTTGACCCGGAGACCACCCCTATCCCTCCACAACCCTGGGAAACACCTCAGTTTTTGAGGTCTTTCCCGTCCCCTGACTAAATTCATTTAAGAACGTACAATATTACAACTTATGAGGAGTACGCTAAGAGACACTATATTGAACTGCTGTGTTACCTGAAGACAAATCAAAATGAGTGCACGGGGCTTAAATGTTGAAACAATATTTATATATGTATTGTCTTCAAAATATTTCACGAAAAGCCAAACAGCAGACAGCATACACTTGTGTAAGTTAACGTGTCAGAAAAATGAAAATAGGTGTTGATGTTGAAAATTTCAATTCTACACATTTGTACCATGATTTGGTGACAAGTCACAGTCTGTTAAATTCTACCGACCCCAACAAAAATCAAATTAATGTTTACAAGTAAATTTATTAGGTCAAATGATTTTACAAACGTATAGACATTTAAAAAGATCATGGAGTTGAAGTACAAAGTGAAACTATTCTTCACGAATAAAACCAATAAAAAGCCATATAAAACGAAATCAACTTTGGTTTGTGATGCTGATTGTGTCATTACGAAAAAGTGTAAACTGTAATTTGTAAGTTTTCCTGAACTTCGTATTATACAATTGCTACATATGTCCAAGAAAAATTAATGCGTCTTTACAAAGCTGACCTTATTTTGACAAAAAGCTGTTCACACACTTTCTATACACAATTTATGACAAATGACCAGTGTCTTGAAGTCCGAGAACTTCAAAAGAAATTTTTTGCGCTTCACTGAAAATAACCCACTGCTAAGGAAAACTGCTTAAAAAATTTTAACCCAACTTTAGACTAAAGACTGAAAAAAGTTGTAGAAGGTTGTAGAAAGACTACCAAAAATGTTGAACGCGTCACAAAGAGATAACAGGAGGCATGATTTTAGCAACTATTCGCTGTTGTCTTGACGGCTGAAATTCACTCTTTTCGTAATGAAATCACACATTTATTTCGGTTCAGTGTTTATTATTTGTTGGTTAAAACTTTGTGATATGCCCTAAAGTGATCACGGTAACTGAGTGACCCTAAAGTGAGACAGAGACTTAATTTGAGGGATGTTGTCTTGTGTGGGGGGGTGTTGGAGGGGGGGGGAGAGGAGAGGCGGAAGGATTTTTTTGTTTTTTAAAACAAAAAAAACGTAGGTAGAAAAACTATTTTTGAAATCCCCCGTTTTTCTTTTTTTGTGCAGAAACGCCAAAATCGGTAAGTTGGGAGAATGGGGCAGGCTGAATTTTTTACGCCAAAAGTGTCGAGGGGAGGGTGGTGCGCAGTTGTTCCTCCTTTGTTGAGTTGTACCAGGCTACGGGTGGTACGGGGGGGAGGGTTTTTCTTAATTATTTAAGGGGGGGTGGTTAAGGACTATTATAATATTGCGACGAATAAACGGAGTTAGGCAGGATTGGATCGTGCGATTTGGTGTGGATGGTGTGATTTTTACACAGTGCTCAAATGTGGCTAAGTTTCATGTTGTTTGTTCTAAATCGACTATTAAGAGACGGTATAGTCCCACTTTGCACCCTAATAGTCAGGGGACATTCAGGGCCCTAATTCAATGTATCACTATTTAAAATTAAAAATTAAAAGCTGTCATCTTATGTAACTATTAGAAAATGTATTAGAAAAATATTGTAGCTTTTAGATAGGCTGCAAAAAAAATAGTTCAACCTTTATAAATGAGTGTTTTCGACGTTACTTCTTGTTGTTTTAACTGGCGTGCTGACGTTACCAGAACACTAATCTGTGTATTGGCTCACAAGGTAACAGAGGACGAGTTGTTTTACTCACAACAATAAAAAAGACAAGCTGCAAGCCTATAATACTTCAGATTTTTGCCCTCTACATTTGTCTCTTGCAGCAATTTATGAAACTTATTCACTCAAGATGCACACTGAATAAAAGTTTGATCGAACTATTGAAACCAACGAGATCCAGTCATTGCAGTGAAAAGAGTAG
Source organism: Trissonchulus sp. WLG1_4 (assembly GCA_030248245.1). Taxonomy (NCBI): domain Eukaryota; kingdom Metazoa; phylum Nematoda; class Enoplea; order Enoplida; family Ironidae; genus Trissonchulus; species Trissonchulus sp. WLG1_4. The sequence goes on along the minus strand of JASANF010002900.1, from coordinate 14,165 downwards.
AACTCAATTCATATTGAAGATATGCTAATCTACATCTCGCAAACACAACAAAGAAGTTTCCGTTTTTTTAGCAAAACGAACACCCACGTTAAGTTTGACTGTCCATTGTTTTTCAGTAATTTACGGTTGAACAAGAAATAAGCTTTAAATTTATTTTATTTAACCCAACAGACTGTGATCGTCATTTTAATTCCTTAATATTAGTAGTTGTTAAAAAACAAATAACTGTGAAATGATATGTGAAAATATAAGTTGCTTTGCTGGCAGGACCTGTCGCTCAAGTAGGAATTTAGGCAAAATACATATGCCTAAAAGTATACCTAAGAGTATGAAAAGTAGTAATGTAGTTTGACTCGCTTTTAATATCTATAAGTCTTTGATATGAAAATAACTACTTTCAAGTTTTTCGTGAAAAAACAACACAGCTCATGCTCAAAATGGAAGATTAGGTCACGGTCCACGGAGTGATAGCTAAGTATAGAATTGAATTAGTATTTGTATTAGTATTAGTATTAGAATGAAATGAAGCATTGAGACAATAGTTAAATAAAGGATAATAAGTTGAAATTGAAGCATTACACAATAGTGAAGAATTTGCGGAAAAAATGATCGATGTGGCTGAGTCCCAAAAACAAGAAGAACAAGAAAGTCTAACAATAGAAAAAATGTCAATTGTGACTGAGTCTAAATATGTGAAAACTGATCGAGGTTACGAACTTCAGAAAACAAAAAAGCGATCACTCATAGGAAGTCCGGGACTCCGGGAAAAAAAAGAAAATTAGTCCCAAGTGAAGTAGCCTAAAAAAGTGACAAATGGACAGGGTGGCAGAATCACGGGAGCAAGAAAAGGTGACCAATATGACGAAGTCTAGTAAAAAATAAAAAAGTGTGTCAGTCTATAAAACAAGGAAAATGAGCAAACAGCAAGAACATTACCAGTCTGACGAGCTGAGAAAGTGGTCTGTAACACACTGCTGTAACACAAAAATGGACCAATGTAACGAAGTTCAGGAAAAAAAGTGACGAATACTGCATGACGAATCGAAGATATGAAGAAAAAGACGAGTGTGACGATGACCAGAAAACAAAAAAAGTGACCAAAAGTGTTCTAATCCATGAAGCATGAAAGAGGATTCAGTGAGATTAGAATTAGATTAGTCCAGAAAACAAGAAAATTTGACCACTGCAGCAGAAGTCCGTAAAACGAAAAAAATGACAAAATTCAGTTTAGTTATGTTATGTCATATGTGACGAAAATCAGACAGCAAGCCAAATATCAATCTGACGAAGTGAGGAAACCCGGAAAAGTGGACACTACTACTAGATATGAGACGAATAATAACCAATGTCACAAAGTTCGAGAAACAAGTGATGACTAAGACGAATTGGAGAGAACAAGACATATTGACCAAAGTGACGAAGCCCAAAAATAAAAAGTAAACAAAGTTGACGTAATCCAGGAAACAAGAACAATGTGATCAGTGTGACGAAGTCTAGAAAACAAGAAAAATTAACCAAAGTAACGAAACCAAGCAAATAAAAACGTTACCGAAAAAAACAGGAATAAAAGAAAACCCAGAAAACAAAAATCACCAATGTGATGAATTAGATAATATTGGTGTTAAACGAATTGAGAAGAACTAAAGATAAGAATGAAACTTGGAAAAGGTATGAGGCAAGTTCAGCAAAAAAGAGCCAAAAAGAGAAGAAGCTTAATCAGCAATAACTGCTGAAGGTGAGGGGTCTAATTCAAGAAATACCTGCAGAAGGTTAAGAGGCAAATTCTGTAAAAAGCTACAGGGAATGAAGAGGACAAGTCCGCAAAAAAACAAAAAAATGAAGGCTCAGAAGTCGATGGTTTAGGACGAATTGGGCTCAGAAGTCGATGGCTCAGGACGAACATGGCTCAGAAGTCGATGTCTCAGGACGAATTTGGCTCAGAAGTCGATGGCTCAGAACGAATTTGGCTCAGAAGTCGATGGCTTAGGACGAATTTGGCTCAGAAGTCGATGGCTCAGGACGAATTTGGCTCAGAAGTCGATGGCTCAGGACGAACATGGCTCAGAAGTCGATGGCTCAGGACGAATTTGGCTCAGAAGTCGATGGCTCAGGACGAATTTGGCTCAGAAGTCGATGGCTCAGGACGTTTTTGGCTCAGAAGTCAATGGCTCAGGACGAATTTGACTCAGAAGTCGATGGCTCAGGACGAACATGGCTCAGAAGTCGATGGCTCAGGACGAATTTGGCTCAGAAGTCGATGGCTCAGGACGAATTTGGCTCAGAAGTTGATGGCTCAGGACGAATTTGGCTCCGAAGTCGATGGCTCATAACGAATTTGGCTCAGAGTAATTGCCCAACACGAACTTGGCTCAGAGTTGGGGGCTCAGGACCAAATTGGCTCAGAAGTTAAGGCTGTTGAAGTTAAAGTTGCAGCTGTTAAAGTTGCAGCTCAGGACAATTTTGTTGAGAATGATAGCTCAAAAGTGACCACCAGTAACGGTTCAACAAAAGTTTGGCTCAGCGTTTGGATTTAAAAAAGTAGCCACAAGAATAACATAACATGATACGTTAATGAAGACCGAACGCAAGCCTGGTTCAAGATCAACGCAAGCGGACAACCTCAATTTAAATTAAACTTAAAATATTAAACTTCTGGTTGACTTGCGACTGTACCCCGCCTCCGGGCGGGATCGGAAGTAAGCGATCAAAACTTGCCCTAAATTTAAACCTTAAAAATCAAAACTAACAAGGGGATTAAGTGAACTCCCACATTTTTACATACAAAATATCTATAGGATTCCCTTCTTTGTAGTTTGTGTTTGTTTTTTAGAGAGGTGGTTTTTTTTTTTTTTTTTTTGGACGTACATGTTTTTCGGAGAGCAAGTCTATGATCGTCATGGTGGATGAGACTGCACCGCTCGCACACCTGGTCGTAGATTGAGTCGCGTTTCTGCTCCAGCCACGTGTCTCCTCCGGGAGAAGGAGTGCTAGAAACACAAAACCACATACAATGGGATAAATGTTATTTCTGAATCAAAATGGTTTCAATATTTAATTAATCACGAGTTAAAAATAATTTAGGTGCTACTAAATGAGCTCAAAAGCATGCGTAAAAAATTCAACTCCTTAAAAAATATCTTTTGGCTTAATTGAACTCTGAGGTTTCAGAAATAATTTTAAACTAATTGGACTACATAAATTGAAAAAGCACGTCGTTACGTGCGCATGTTACTCTCATCTGATACTACGTTGAACAGGGGTTCGGACTAGAATAATGATGAAAATTGTTTACTCGTTTAGTTCATATATCTCTATTACTATATATCAGCAAAATAAGTCTAGTCTGCGGTAACATTCTTAAAAAAATTGGCTCCTTCATTTTGCAAAGTGTCATACAAATAACAATCTAGGATTATCGGCCTAATAATTCAAGCTGTAGTCGCTAAACAGTTGATAACTTTCGCACGGATTCGTTGAAATCGCAATAAAAAACTCATTTTTCCAAAGTTTTCTGCAAATTTAATTAGCACCTTTCTAACCTATAGGCACAAAACATGTTATCGATAAAAAATGAATGAATAAAAAGTATTTTTGAGAACAAATTTTTGCTCCCCTGCTGCTCAGTGTCACCAACTGCTCTCAATTTTCAGATATCATGATGGAGCAGATAAAACTGTCATTCGCGATAGGAAAATTTGCAGAGAAAACCGAAAACTGTTTTTTATGAACGGAACAACAAAAAAATATTTTAAAAATGAGTCACAAGAAATCAAGATGCTTTTTCTGAGAAGATAAAACATAATACATATTCCTATATAAAAATGTATAAAATAAACAGACTCGTAAGCTTCGTAACCACATAATATTGAAAACTTAACGTAGCGTAGGGGACGACGACGCTAGCAATCGTGGCGCTGGAATAACAGAGTTTTAGAAGACCATGACCAATTTAGCCGCAGGGCTGGGGAAAACCCTCGCGCGTCTGACACTTTAAAGGATAAAGGTGTAAAATAAATATCCTGTATAGGTATAATCATACATGTAACGGGTCAAAATTTTGGGGGGGCCTCTCAGGCCAAATTTTGGGGACCCCTCCCCCCAGATCAACAAAAATACACTAAGTTTTACAAAATTTGCTGAAAATTTCGCCAAAAAGTGCCGTTTTTTCAAAATTTTGCAAGAATTTTCGGGACCCCTCCCCCCCGGGTCCCATTTTGGGGGGCCCCGGTCCCCCCATCCCCCCCTCATACATGTATGGGTATAATACAGTCTCTGAAGGTCAGTGAGTGCAGATTCCACACTGTTAACATTCCAAACAGCCCCCCCCCCGAACCTCGCCAATGTGGCAATGTATATATTACATCTGTGCGGAGCCAGCATTTATATATTTACGCTCAAGGGTACGCTTTTAAGCTTACGTGTGATTTTAAGTTTTTCATGCGTTTCCGTCATACTTTTATATATATAGTTCGGGTAGGGACACGTACTGACAGGTATCAAATTCTTGGTAGGACACAACGGGGTGAAGCACATGAAGTAACAACTGCCTTTTTTTTTGGGGGGGGGGGCGTGAAACCTCCTACACTCCCGCCCGACCATTATTTCGGAGCTACATATCAGAATACTAAAATTGGAATTTCAATTTCACCCTCCACCCGCTGCCTACATAGGCTATTATGCAACTCAACATTCTACGAAAATATTATAACCAAATAACCATACAAATCCATAATTCATAAATTTTAAAATTATACAAGAAAAACGAACACTAATAGTCAAATAACCTTCCTCCTACCCACCAAACAATATACCCTACATTTTTAAACCTACATTATTTTCGGTTTTTCCTTTTTGCTCATTTTTGAAGTACTTTACAGTTTTCGAACCAAATTTTTACCCGGCTTTAAGGGGCCTTTTTTTTTTTTTGAATTTTTTGGTGGTGGTAATTGCTGTTTTAGAGTGTTCTCCCTTTTAAACTACCATAACTGTCTTTTTCCTTTGGCTGTTGCTGAAATCGGAGTGATGATGGTGTCGCCACTTAACCTCAAACAAAAACTAAAGAAGCGGTCTTTTTATACCATTTTCTGTAGCACCTTCTAGCTTTTAAAAAAACTATATTTAAATAGCAGATTATCTTTTGCAATTATACTGCTGCTATCATCATTGAATACACCACCATCAGCCTTTTTTTTTTGGGTGGGGGGTTTTTTTGACTAATTTTTGCGCCATTGGACTGCTTGACTGCACAGTTATGAAACTCAAGATCAGCCAACAACTACTAAACTTTTTCGCAGTATGCTACTGCACATAATATCCCCACCCGTTTTTTTGATATAATTGATAAGTCGTTTCTACGTTGAGAAAATGACATTTTCGTGCAAAAATCACGTAATTTGACTTTTCTCTAAAATTTTCAAAAGCCCATAACACCGATTCTACAAACTATTATTAGAAAAGGAAAAAAACGGGTGGGGATATTTTCCTAAAGGTAATGTGGCTAAAGTTTCGAAGCCGTAGTCCGTTTTTAGCTTGAGTTCTGTGGGCACAAAAATTACACTGAAATGTCAAAAACCACGAAAACGACATTACCCCCTTAAGGCATCTTTTTGCACCACCAAGGTTGGTTGGTCCTGATTGGTCAGTTCTTAGGGGGGCGTTTCCCGAAATCTCAACTCTTGGCGAAATCTCAACTCTTGGCAGTGGTGCGTAATTTGCATTGTTTTTTGTTTCAGAAAGTGGGCGCCATTGATTGGCTGATTGCACTCTGAGTCATTGAATTGATGATTCCCTCATGTCATTATTGATACTTAATTGATAATGTAATCGATTTATTGATTAGCATAGCCTGGCCGTTGCATTGCACTACAATGGCTCATTATGCTGTATTAATTCGACCGCCTTTCGTTTGATTGGTTTGTTTGGTTCTGTGGCTGATTGGCTGGGATGGATCCTCTGATTACCGACTCCGAGTTTGTCGGCGGAGGGGGCGATGCGCAGAAGGGGCCGGTCGGCGAAACGAAGGAGGACAGTGCGGAACAATCAAATGGGCACGATTACACTGCTGAAGACAGTCATGTAAGTACATGTAAAATGAGGCGGAGCGCAGAGACATTGAGCGCTTGAAATTATAAATTTAGTTTGTGTCATGAATATAAAAGAGAGGAGACGAGGGGACCCTTCTCAAAGTCAAGGGTACAGATCCCGTGGGACGGTCCCTAAAATTTGATTAAAAATTGAGTAAAATGGTAGTTTTCTCGAAAATAATGTAGGTTTACGAAAATGTAGGGTATATGTGTTTGGTGGATTAGGAGGGAGGGTCCTCAATTCTGACCCTATTACGTGTATCGTTTCTGTCATAATTTAAAATTTCATGCAAATTATCAATTTGGTATGGTTATTGGTTACTACATATTTTCGCTAGACACTGTTCGATTCACATAATAGCCTATGTAGCAGCCGGGTGAGGGTGAAATTGAAATTCCCAATTTTATATTCTGATATGTAGCTCCCGAACCATACATGGTCGGGCGGGAGTGTAAGGAGGTTTCACACCCCCCCCCCCAAAAAAAAAAGGCAGCTTGAGCTTAACCTTCCATGTGCTTCACCCCGTTGCTGTCCTACCAAGAATTTGATACCTGTCCACGTACGTGTCCCTACCCGAACTATATATATAAACTATGACGGAAAACCATGAAAAACTTAAATCACACGTAAGCTTAAAAGCGTACCCTTGACGTAAATATATAAATGCTGGCTCCCACAGATGTACATATATACATTGCCACATTGGCGAGGTTCGGGGGGGGGGCTGTTTGGAATGTTAACATGTGGAATCTGCACTCACTGACCTTCAGAGACTGTATTATACCCATACATGTATGAGGGGGGGATAGGGGGGACCGGGGACCCCCCCAAAATCGAGGACCCGGGGGGGGAGGGTCCCCAAAATTCTTGCAAAATTTTGAAAAAATGGCACTTTTTGGCGAAATTTTCAGAAAATTTTGTAAAATTTAGGGTATTTTTGTTGATCTTGGGGGGAGGGTCCCCAAAATTTGGCCTGAGAGGCCCCCCCAAAATTTTGACCCCGTTACATGTATGATTATACCTATACACGGACTATTTATTTACACCTTTATCCTTTAAAGTGTCAGACGCGCGAGGGTTTTCCCCAGCCCTGCGGCTAAATTGGTCATGGTCTTCTAAAACTCTGTTATTCCACGCCACGATTGCTAGCGTCGTCGTCCCCTACGCTACGTTAAGTTTTCAATATTATGTGGTTACGAACTTACGAGTCTGTTTATTTTATACATTTATATAAATATGTATTATGTTTTATCTCTCAGAAGCATCTTGATTTCTTGTGACTCATTTTAAAATATTTTTGTTGTTCCGTTCATAAAAACAGTTTCGGTTTCTCTGCAAATTTTCCTATCGCGATGACAGTTTTATTGCCCATCATGATATCTGAAAATTGAGAGCAGTTGGTGACACTGACAGCAGGGGAGCAAAAATTTGTTCTCAAAAATACTTTTTATTCATTCATTTTTTATCGATAACATGTTTTGTGCCTGTGGGTTAGAAAGGTGCTAATTAAATTTGCAAAAACTTTGAAAAAATGAGTTTTTTATTGCGATTTCAACGAATCCGTGCGAAAGTTATCAACTGTTTAGCGACTACAGCTGAATTATTAGGCCGATAATCCTAATTGTTATTTGTATGACACTTTGCAAAATGAAGCCAATTTTTTTAAGAATGTTACGCAGACTAGACTTATTTTGCTGATGTATAGTAATGGAGATATATGAACTAAACGAGTAACAATTTTCATCATTATTCTAGTCCGAACCCCTGTTCAACTAGTATCAGATGAGAGTAACATGCGCACGTAACGACGTGCTTTTTCAATTTATGTAGTCCAATTAGTTTAAAATTATTTCTGAAACCTCAAGTTCAATTAAGCCAAAGATATTTTTAAGGATTGAATTTTTTACGCATGCTTTTGAGCTCATTTAGTAGCACTAAATTATTTAACTCGTGATTAATTAAATATTGAAACCATTTTGATTCAGAAATAACATTTATCCCATTGTATGTGGTTTTGTGTTTTAGCATCCTTCTCCCGGAGGAGACACGTGGCTGGAGCAGAAACGCGACTCAATCTACGACCAGGTGTGCGAGCGGTGCAGTCTCATCCACCATGACATCATAGACTTGCTCTCCGAAAAACATGTACGTCGCAATATTATTATTTTTTTTTTTTGTTTTGCCCATAAGGTGGTCGAGCACATAATAATGCACAGATTCACCTCTTCCTTCTTGAAATGCTAAACCAGGCTACGAGTGTTAGCACCTAAAGAAGGGAATCCTATAGATATTTTGTATGTAAAAATGTGGGAGTTCACTTAATCCCCTTGTTAGTTTTGATTTTTAAGGTTTAAATTTAGGGCAAGTTTTGATCGCTTACTTCCGATCCCGCCCGGAGGCGGGGTACAGTCGCAAGTCAACCAGAAGTTTAATATTTTAAGTTTAATTTAAATTGAGGTTGTCCGCTTGCGTTGATCTTGAACCAGGCTTGCGTTCGGTCTTCATTAACGTATCATGTTATGTTATTCTTGTGGCTACTTTTTTAAATCCAAACGCTGAGCCAAACTTTTGTTGAACCGTTACTGGTGGTCACTTTTGAGCTATCATTCTCAACAAAATTGTCCTGAGCTGCAACTTTAACAGCTGCAACTTTAACTTCAACAGCCTTAACTTCTGAGCCAATTTGGTCCTGAGCCCCCAACTCTGAGCCAAGTTCGTGTTGGGCAATTACTCTGAGCCAAATTCGTTATGAGCCATCGACTTCGGAGCCAAATTCGTCCTGAGCCATCAACTTCTGAGCCAAATTCGTCCTGAGCCATCGACTTCTGAGCCAAATTCGTCCTGAGCCATCGACTTCTGAGCCATGTTCGTCCTGAGCCATCGACTTCTGAGTCAAATTCGTCCTGAGCCATTGACTTCTGAGCCAAAAACGTCCTGAGCCATCGACTTCTGAGCCAAATTCGTCCTGAGCCATCGACTTCTGAGCCAAATTCGTCCTGAGCCATCGACTTCTGAGCCATGTTCGTCCTGAGCCATCGACTTCTGAGCCAAATTCGTCCTGAGCCATCGACTTCTGAGCCAAATTCGTCCTAAGCCATCGACTTCTGAGCCAAATTCGTTCTGAGCCATCGACTTCTGAGCCAAATTCGTCCTGAGACATCGACTTCTGAGCCATGTTCGTCCTGAGCCATCGACTTCTGAGCCCAATTCGTCCTAAACCATCGACTTCTGAGCCTTCATTTTTTTGTTTTTTTGCGGACTTGTCCTCTTCATTCCCTGTAGCTTTTTACAGAATTTGCCTCTTAACCTTCTGCAGGTATTTCTTGAATTAGACCCCTCACCTTCAGCAGTTATTGCTGATTAAGCTTCTTCTCTTTTTGGCTCTTTTTTGCTGAACTTGCCTCATACCTTTTCCAAGTTTCATTCTTATCTTTAGTTCTTCTCAATTCGTTTAACACCAATATTATCTAATTCATCACATTGGTGATTTTTGTTTTCTGGGTTTTCTTTTATTCCTGTTTTTTTCGGTAACGTTTTTATTTGCTTGGTTTCGTTACTTTGGTTAATTTTTCTTGTTTTCTAGACTTCGTCACACTGATCACATTGTTCTTGTTTCCTGGATTACGTCAACTTTGTTTACTTTTTATTTTTGGGCTTCGTCACTTTGGTCAATATGTCTTGTTCTCTCCAATTCGTCTTAGTCATCACTTGTTTCTCGAACTTTGTGACATTGGTTATTATTCGTCTCATATCTAGTAGTAGTGTCCACTTTTCCGGGTTTCCTCACTTCGTCAGATTGATATTTGGCTTGCTGTCTGATTTTCGTCACATATGACATAACATAACTAAACTGAATTTTGTCATTTTTTTCGTTTTACGGACTTCTGCTGCAGTGGTCAAATTTTCTTGTTTTCTGGACTAATCTAATTCTAATCTCACTGAATCCTCTTTCATGCTTCATGGATTAGAACACTTTTGGTCACTTTTTTTGTTTTCTGGTCATCGTCACACTCGTCTTTTTCTTCATATCTTCGATTCGTCATGCAGTATTCGTCACTTTTTTTCCTGAACTTCGTTACATTGGTCCATTTTTGTGTTACAGCAGTGTGTTACAGACCACTTTCTCAGCTCGTCAGACTGGTAATGTTCTTGCTGTTTGCTCATTTTCCTTGTTTTATAGACTGACACACTTTTTTATTTTTTACTAGACTTCGTCATATTGGTCACCTTTTCTTGCTCCCGTGATTCTGCCACCCTGTCCATTTGTCACTTTTTTAGGCTACTTCACTTGGGACTAATTTTCTTTTTTTCCCGGAGTCCCGGACTTCCTATGAGTGATCGCTTTTTTGTTTTCTGAAGTTCGTAACCTCGATCAGTTTTCACATATTTAGACTCAGTCACAATTGACATTTTTTCTATTGTTAGACTTTCTTGTTCTTCTTGTTTTTGGGACTCAGCCACATCGATCATTTTTTCCGCAAATTCTTCACTATTGTGTAATGCTTCAATTTCAACTTATTATCCTTTATTTAACTATTGTCTCAATGCTTCATTTCATTCTAATACTAATACTAATACAAATACTAATTCAATTCTATACTTAGCTATCACTCCGTGGACCGTGACCTAATCTTCCATTTTGAGCATGAGCTGTGTTGTTTTTTCACGAAAAACTTGAAAGTAGTTATTTTCATATCAAAGACTTATAGATATTAAAAGCGAGTCAAACTACATTACTACTTTTCATACTCTTAGGTATACTTTTAGGCATATGTATTTTGCCTAAATTCCTACTTGAGCGACAGGTCCTGCCAGCAAAGCAACTTATATTTTCACATATCATTTCACAGTTATTTGTTTTTTAACAACTACTAATATTAAGGAATTAAAATGACGATCACAGTCTGTTGGGTTAAATAAAATAAATTTAAAGCTTATTTCTTGTTCAACCGTAAATTACTGAAAAACAATGGACAGTCAAACTTAACGTGGGTGTTCGTTTTGCTAAAAAAACGGAAACTTCTTTGTTGTGTTTGCGAGATGTAGATTAGCATATCTTCAATATGAATTGAGTTCTACTCTTTTCACTGCAATGACTGGATCTCGTTGGTTTCAATAGTTCGATCAAACTTTTATTCAGTGTGCATCTTGAGTGAATAAGTTTCATAAATTGCTGCAAGAGACAAATGTAGAGGGCAAAAATCTGAAGTATTATAGGCTTGCAGCTTGTCTTTTTTATTGTTGTGAGTAAAACAACTCGTCCTCTGTTACCTTGTGAGCCAATACACAGATTAGTGTTCTGGTAACGTCAGCACGCCAGTTAAAACAACAAGAAGTAACGTCGAAAACACTCATTTATAAAGGTTGAACTATTTTTTTTGCAGCCTATCTAAAAGCTACAATATTTTTCTAATACATTTTCTAATAGTTACATAAGATGACAGCTTTTAATTTTTAATTTTAAATAGTGATACATTGAATTAGGGCCCTGAATGTCCCCTGACTATTAGGGTGCAAAGTGGGACTATACCGTCTCTTAATAGTCGATTTAGAACAAACAACATGAAACTTAGCCACATTTGAGCACTGTGTAAAAATCACACCATCCACACCAAATCGCACGATCCAATCCTGCCTCTTTATTCGTCGTATTATAATGTCCTTAACCCTCCTCTTAAGTCCGTTAGATACCCTTGTCCCGGTTCCCTCGTAGCCTGGTAACTTCGGGGGGGTTTGGATACTACCCACCTGTTCTCGACCTTTATGGCCGTAAAAAATTTCGCCTGACTCATTCTGCCTTACCATTTGTGGCGATTTCTGGCATTTAGAAATACGGGTGGATTTGGGGGAAATATCCTTCACCTGGTTTTTGTACGTTTTTATGAATCATATGAAAAGATTCGTGTCCATTTTGCGTGTCCTTACTTATTGACACTTGAGACGGCTCATGATTAGTCTCAATTAGTCTCTGTCTCACTTTAGGGTCACTCGTTACCGTGATCACTTTAGGGCATATCACAAGTTTTAACCAACAAATAATAAACACTGACCGAAATAAATGTGTGATTTCATTACGAAAAAAGTAAATTTCAGCCGTCAAGACAACAAGCGAATAGTTGCTAAAATCATGCCTCCTGTTATCTCTTTGTGACGCGTTCAACATTTTTGGTAGTCTTTCTACAACCTTCTACAACTTTTTTCAGTCTTTGGTCTAGAGTTGGGTAAAAAATTTTTTAAGCAGTTTTCCTTAACAGTGGGTTATTTTTCAGTGAAACGAAAAAAATTTCTTTTGAAGTTCTAGGACTACAAGACACTATAGGTCATTTGTCATAAATTGTGTGGAAAATGTGTGTGAACAGCTTTTTGTCAGAATAGAGGTCAGCTTTGTAAAGACGCATTAATTTTTCTTGGACATATGTAGCAATTGTATAATACGAAGTTCAGGAAAACTTACAAATTACAGTTTACACTTTTTCGTAATGACACAATCAGCATCACAAACCAAAGTTGATTTCGTTTTATATGGCTTTTTATTGGTTTTATTTTTGAAGAATCGTTTCACTTTGTACTTCAACTCCATGATCTTTTTAAATGTCTATACGTTTGTAAAATCATTTGACCTAATAAAATTACTTTGTAAACATTAATTTGATTTTTGTTGGGGTAGGTAGAATTTAACAGACTGTGACTTGTCACCGAATCATGGTACAAATGTGTAGAATTGAAATTTTCAACATCAACACCTATTTTCATTTTTTCTGACACGTTAACTTACACAAGTGTATGCTGTCTGCTGTTTGGCTTTTCGTGAAATATTTTGAAGACAATACATATATAAATATTGTTTGCAAACATTTAAGCCCCGTGCACTCATTTTGATTTGTATTTACAGGTAACACAGCAGTTCAATATAGTGTCTCTTAGCGTACTCCTCATAAGTTGTAATATTGTACGTTCTTAAATGAATTTAGTCAGGGGACGGGAAAGACCTCAAAAACTGAGGTGTTTTCCCAGGTTTGTGGAGGGATAGGGGTGGTCTCCGGGTCAAGAATAAATGGGTCCTGGGCCTGGCTAAAATTTTGGGTCGAAAGAGAATGGGGATATGAAAACAGGCATCTAGCATCTAGGGTTACTTTTTAGTGCCTTAAAATGCCTTTTAGCATTTAAACACATGTATTAATCGAAATTGGAAATTGAGCACTATCAGTAAATGCTATTATTTTCTAAAATTTGGCGAAATATTGCGGTTTTTTGGAAGAAAACAATTTCCAACTTGCGCCCGATCTTTAGAGAGGTATTATTGGTATATTCTTCAATTATGTATTAGGTACACGAATGGAACTGTCGTTAGATAAGCACTGTTGATGAGATTGTCTATCTTAGCGGGATGTCACCACTCAAAAGTCAGTTCCCCTATTGTCAAAATCAATGAAAAAAGATTTGGCGGATTTAATAGTTTAAAAATTTTTCGATTAATTAAGCGCTACAAATTATGAATAGCTGCAGAAAATTTTATAGTACAGGCAATAGGCATAATATCGCTATTTGAGCCATTTGGTACAATGACGTTGTGTTAGTCCTTTGATATTAACCTGTCAAATTTAAATTTAAATGTATAATACTGCTGAATTCGTGGATATGGTTTTTGGTTGACATACCGACTTGAGAACTTCGCCAATCAATGATTACAAGAGAAACTACAGGCATCAGAAACACGACTCTGTGTTTTATGTGTTACATGCTTATGTTTTCCAATTTCAGGTATCAGAGTCTAACTATGGCGGCATGGTGAAACGCTATAGAACGCTGGCGGGACAGGTGGATCGAATGGTGGCCAAGTTTACCAACTACGGAGACGAACTGACACACAGGCTGAGATTGATCCAGTGCAGCTTGCGGAGACTGGAACAGATGAAGCGGATTAGAGAGCTCGTGGTTAGGTGACGAGGCTGGTAGGAGAATAAGCTTGGTTTTTTTGCTCGTCAGCTGACGTGAAGAGTATGAACTATTAAAATAGACGTATACTTCAGGGAGCAGGCCTGCCAAGTGGATTTTTTTTGAACCAGGGGCACAGATGTACA
>JASANF010002899.1:0-13996 GCA_030248245.1 Trissonchulus sp. WLG1_4 | reverse complement strand
GCAGATCTTGGGTTGACGAATGTTTCGTTCAATGCCAATATATCCGGTGGTTTACTCGCAGCAGTTACGGCGTGCTTGAGCGGATCAAAATTTGAATGAAGCCCTCGGATATTACTAAACCATACTGAAATTGATTGCAGCAGGGTAGGCTCGCTGTCAGCACAGTTTTCGTGAACGGCAAGCGCCGCTTCTGTGATTGCAAGCTCATCGGGTTCAAATCCCATAAACCCAGCAGACGATTCTTCGCCAAAACCAAAAATTGTTTGAGATGTTTCCATGCAGCATGGACTCGGGGGTGAATTTTCAAAACTAGCGGCGTCGTTGCCCCCTCTTCGGCTCCACTAGCAAACGCAACGATTTCCGCTAGCGACTACTCCTTGTAGCCTTTCAACCCGATGGGCACGGTACTCCCCGGGTATGTATCAAGGTAGGTCCTGGCATGGTCGCAGCCACACACACGGCACCACTGGGAAAACTGTCCGGAAAACCACTGGGAATTTGTACTATTTTGTACCACAATTACCACATTTTGTACTAATTTGTACGAGGAGTACAAATTCGCGGAAAACTGTCTGCCAACTTCACGATTTGAGCCAATCGCACACATCACAGGATTTCATATTAAAAATTTTATATTACTAGATCTTCGTTTTATCACAACCAGTAAGCTTTATATTTATTTTCCAAATAATAAACTAGCTTTGGATATTTGTAGTATGACAAAAACGTATCGAAAAACACACAAAAGTTGAAAGCTTTTTTCGAGTTGTTTGGCTTGAAGAAAAAACATTTGAAAAATTGGTTGGATGAGCCAGTACCTACAGAGCAGACATATAAATTGTCAAAATCGAATAAATAACACTTATAAGTGCATGTTTTTTTCAATACTATTTATTTAATTACGCAGTTTAGTAAAAAATTGCAAAGTTCATGAATTTAACAATGTTTGACTAATTTTATAGTGCATTGCTCCTGTCTGTGCATGGCTCAAAGCGTGAAGTTAGGCCGTGTTTACATTGAGCTTTTTTTGGGTCCGTGAAGCTGGCGAAGAAAGTAGTGGCACCTTTTTGGGTCCGTGAAGCTGGCGAAGAAAGTAGTGGCACAAACTCTAATTTTTACGGCACAAATTTACTCACATTTGTGCTAAATTTGTGCCGCAAAAATTGGAATTTGTTCCTTTACTGGAACGGAGAACGAGAGGGGGCCTTTTTCGTGGTGTTGACTTCACAACACGAGGTGCCAACTTCACAAATTTTTTTGTCACCTCTGAAACGTAAACAAAACCTACAGTTCTTTTGCTTTTTATGACCAAAATTTATCAGTGTAATTTGTGCCGCAACTTTAAAAAAGAAACAAAATTTGGAAGCGAAAATTCATGTTTAAAATTAGAAGTTTTGCGTCGGTGCCGTCGATGTTAAAATGTTAAAATTTTTTAACATGTTTTTAACACTATTCAAAAAACATGTTAAAGGATGTTAAAACCATGTTAATTACATGTTAAAGTATGTTAAAAACATGTTAAAAGCATGTTAATCGAAAGTGCAAAAAACATGTTAAAAACATTCAAACACTTTCTTCCTGTGTATATATCTATCATATTCATAAAAAATGACATTTTGCGACCACTCGATCACGTCATGGCAAGCAAAATAAGCTATTGATTGTGCAACAGCTATTTAGCTGTAAAGAAAAATCGCAAGCCGAAATTCCACTCACGTTTGCTCTGTAGTGAATGCTAATTTGTATCAATCAACTTTTTTACCGTTTTTCAACATTTTTTGTGTTTTTTTTACTTTTTTGGCATACTTTTACATCAGCTTGCCATTGTGCATCTAAAATTGGCCGCAGACCTGGCATATTTTTAGGCAAATTTTTATGGGGGGGCGCGATATTAGCTACGCTAATACTAAATTTAGCCAAAAAGGACTAAAAACCCGACAAACATGACATCGCTACAGCTAAAAATTCGTTAAAAGGTCCTTCCGGAAAAAATTTTGGGCTATGGGGGGGGCGACCAAAATGGGGGCTCCGGACCAAATGAGGGGAGGGCGCACCCCCAGCCCCCCCCCCCACTAAAAATATGCCAGGCAGACTGCCGTTTTTTGAAAAGTCACATTTCTGGAGCGCCACCTTAAAAAGCTCATTAGCAATTTTCATTTTAGATCAGCCGACTTTCCTATTCTACTCACACTTGCTGCCCTTGTTGAAAGGGCATTTTTATAATATATGTAAATATTTCAACGACTTCGGACATAATGTACCTTAATGACTAATATATAAGTAAGAAAAATGAAAGAATTATTTTTTTATTTCAGATCTCAAGTCATGTCTTCTGCCCGCAGCTGCTCGCACTGTGGCAGCACGGAGATTGAAGAGGATGCAGCTCGCGGGGATGCCGTGTGCACAAATTGTGGCGCCGTTCTGGAAGAGAATGTGATTGTGTCCGAGGTCCAGTTCGAAGCCACCGGGGCCGGAGGACACGTTCTCATTGGCCAGAATATTTCCGCGGATGATCCACAAAGAGTTCGCATTGGCGGACTGCAAGTATATATATATAGTGATTTAATATTGATGTGACATATCAGACTTGAATTCAAGCCAAATATTGTAGTCGTGACTGTAGTTTTTGTTTGTTTTTATCACCATTGGATTCCTCAGTTAAGCAGTCGAGTCGAACATAAGGCGAAGCGAAACGGATACAAAATTTTTGAAGGGCGAGAGACACATCCACTGGTCATAGCTCTTCATTCATGGATATGTATGTATTTCGCAGAGTGCGACTGATTGTTGATTTGAGTTCCACTAGTTCATAGTGAATATATATACAATATGCAGGTTTTATTTGTGTGTTTTGTATATAATCAAAAATCATGCTTTGTATTACTAATTGTTGCCTTTTTTTAATATAATCGACTGAACGTTGTTGTAGGGCTTTTCTGGGCGTGAATCTCGTGAGGTGACATTGCAAAATGGTAAACGGCGAATACAAGAAGTGGCCAGCCAACTTAGGCTGAATCAGCACTGCGTAGATGTCGCTTTTAATTTTTTCAAGGTATAGTAAGAAATGTCTTCTGAGCTAGTATATTAATTGTATTGTGGGATCTCAGTTATGGGCTTGTATTGAATTTGAGACAGAGCTTTTTTTGGCTACTTTTACTGTTTTAATTTTTTTGACATTTGTGCATGCGTTATACATTTAAGTTTAAATATCAGATTTTAAATAATTTACTAATTTTTTTGTGTTTTTTATCTTACTTTCATCGTGAAATAGATGTATATAGTCATTAGTTATCGCCGTCGCGATCATTATATAAGGATAGATCATACAAGATAGTACCAAACCAATTAATTAGGGCTGTCCTTGTGGTGAACTAATTCGAAATCGGGAGGGGGTCATCCCATGTCATGAATGATTCACGCGACTTATGTAGTGCTCATGTAACGGGGTCAAAATTTTTGGGGGGGAGGGCCTCTCCAGCCAAATTTATGGGACCCTCCCCCTCTGATTGACCAAAATACCCTAACTTATGCAAAATTTTCCGTTTGCAATGCAAAAAGTGCCGTTTCAACTAAATTTGTCTGAATTTTGCGGACACTCCCCCCACGGCCCCTCGATTTTGGGTTGGGTACCTCCCCCCATCGCCCCCCCCCTCATACATGTATGATAGTTAGTCCCCCAAAGCAGAGGGGGGGGGGCGAAAAGTGAGAGTCACCTAAAAAAAGTACCTGCGCAGTGGGGATGAAAACCCCGGACGCCCATGTTGTTTTTTATTGTAGATGGCTGTCTCCTATGGCATCACCCGGGGCCGTCCTTCGACGCACACTGTGGCCGGAGTGCTCTATATTACCTGCCGGCTCGAAGGAACGCCCCATCTTCTGCTGGACTTTAGTGATGTGCTCATGGTGCGTCGTGCGAAAATAATGTATACCTCTGTGGCCGATTTTATAAATAATTACAATTCATGGTTTTTTTGCGTAAAATACTGCGTATTTACGCAGTGAACCTTAAATTTACGCAGTGAAAAATAAAAATACGCAGAATTTACGCAGCCTTCATGTGCCCACCAAGCGGCAGTAAATCAAGCTTAGCCGAAAAATTTTTCCGATACGTCTCCAATTGACCAAATTTGGCCTAAACATCAAAAATTTCTCTAATTTTTGTACTGGGGTCTGCCACCCCCAGACCCCTGCAACATTTATGCTTTTGTGTTCCTTACTATTGTCTTTCATTCAAGCGTTAGCAAGTGTACATGGGTGCATTGTGCACCATCTATTTGCTTAATACACTGTTAGCATACATGTATTAGGGGGCATGGAGGGATCCCCCCACAAAAAGATGGGTGTTCTATCACATTCCAGTGATTTTGAACACATTACGGAGAATTGAAAAGTCATTGGCCCCCAGCCTGAAACCACGCAAAAATGGCGCATTGGGCATGTATGTATAGTTCAGCGTCCTAAAAGTTTTCAAATTAATAGATGTGATCAAAACTCGCTTTTTGACGTTAACTCCAGCTCCAGCTGAATGTAATGGTCATTGTGTTAGAATTGCTTGACACACCGTCTAAATGCGTTGGCTATGTTTTTAACCAGTTATACACTAGTTTTCGAAAAATACGCAGTCATTTTCAAAAATACGCAGTCAAAAATAAAAATACGCAGTATTTACGCAGTGCCGATTTAAAAAACCCTGAATTACATGATTAATAGTAATTGATAATTTTACATAGTTGCTGGTAGTTCGTCTAATTGGTTCACATAAGGAGCTTTTTGTCCTCAAATATTCGTTCTAGCTTCCACTAGTGCAACAAGTCAATATTGAATAATAATTAGTTGTTTATTGGTACTAATATGCTGTTATATACATACGTTTTAAAAACAGGGCCATGGCAAAAATAAGAGTCACTGATTCTATGGAGGTTTAAGAAATTGAGTTCGGATGGTTCGATGTTGTGTTTGGTCCACATGTAACTGGGTGTTTATAATCTTTTCTCATCTCTTGAGTTAGTAGATATTATTTGCGTTTATGAATCTAATCAAGTTGGTTTTTTCATTGATATCGTCTTCAATAATTTCTGGCAATTTACTTTTGCAGGTGAATGTTTTTGAGCTAGGCCGCGTGTTTGCCTTTCTAGCTCAAAAATTGCGTATCCAAATGCCGCCCACTGACCCTTGCATTTATGTCATGCGATTTGCTCACAATTTGAAGTTTGGAGAGAAAGAACACGAGGTATGTAGCTGTCTATCTGTAATATCAGAATTTAAGGGGGTTAGGCAAAGGTAACCCGCGGATAGGTAATTACCCTTTGGCACGTCCCCCCTCGGGTGCGGTGCTCGTCTCTGTTACAAAGAGCCCTAGAGCTTCAGGGGTGCCACTTCAAGAGTGACTACATCCGTGGAGGGGGTGCCAGCCTCTGAGGGCCTCACGATCTACACGCACCCCTGTTACCTACCTCACCACCTTATTGTAGTACCCGTTTACCGACCTGATGAGGATGGACTGCTGGTTGGCATTAACAATGTGGTGGCCCTAATCTTTTGCTCAAAGAGTTTACGTATAAAGGAGCGGCTAAGATTCGATGCTCCAACCTTCAGAATAGATTAGAAATCGAACGCCGTAACCACTCGGCCACACTGGCCACCAATATCAGGGTATAGTCCTTCCTTAACGTTATTATATACTTGTCCTTTTAGGACACAGGGACATTAACAAGGACAAATTTTGGTGAGGTAATTTTTTACATACGATCGAGTCTTCTCACCCACATCAACATACTAAAAATTCATTGGACTAGGGACAACACGATCAGGCCGAGTATGAACCAGGCTTTTATAAGGCGTCTTGCTTGCAGCTCAAATTGAGCCCCCCCTCTCAAACTTTGACCCCGTATAATAACATCTATTGTGTTCCTCAGGTGGCCATGCTTGCGCTACGCCTTGTACAGCGAATGAAACGGGACTGGATGTCCATTGGTCGACGGCCCACTGGTATTTGTGGCGCCGCATTGCTGCTGGCAGCCAGGTATTAGTTGTTTTTCTGTCTTTTATTTTATATTTGTTTTTGTCATATTAGACTTTTTAATCGCATGATTAGAGTCGACTCACTAATTACTGTCCGGTCTTTAATTCTATAGGTAAATGTAAAAAATACAACTATTCCCAGTCCCAATGTGTATCGTACCGTACCTTGAAACTGGTTAGTTGCGTTGTGTCATCCAGCGCTATTTGTTTTTTGCCCATATCAATCAGTCTACTTGCTCACAAGACACTGTTGTGTCAAGAATTGTGATCAAGTTTTTTTCTGGCCATTAGTGTTTATTTTTTTGCTGTCTAGATACTATAATTTCAACCGTACCATTGGCGATATCGTGCGTGTAGTGCAGATTGGCGAAGGCGCCATACGAAAACGGCTGACGGAATTTTCGCTAACGGCTAGCTCGAGCTTAACTCTGGATGAATTTCAAACTGTAGACTTGGAAGAAACCTCAGACCCGCCGGCTTTTGTTGAGGCCAGGCGTAAAGTATGTTTTTTTAAAGTTGACTTTAGCTAATAAACGAGATGTAGATGATCATAGGAGTCAGCGTCGCTCATTTGTTTGTTGTGTAGACAAGTGTGGTTTGTATGACTCCGTTTTGTGAAAAGGTGGTAGTAACGATTTCGACAATTGCTTACTATACTGGGATTGTATGTTTTGGTGCAAGTTAGAACTAGCTATTTAGTGCATTAACTTACTGTTTTGTTAGCCAACGTAGTAGCTAGTCACAAACTTAGAATTTGCGGAAATTGAAAAAGTTATGAAAACTAGGATTACTTTTCTGCTCGTTTAAAACATTCTTTGCAACCATGCTTCAAACGGCCTCCCACCCAGTAGTAAAGCAGTGGTCTGTTTTCATTGCGACTACTAGTGACTGTTTTCTCACTATACGTTTTGTCTTATTGTGAGTGTGGTGCTGGTTTTATTTTACCCCTCTGTTCTTGCAAATATGTTGAGGGACTACACACAGATGTGGTGAGGGTAAGGGGGACTGGAGACGCATTCAGCCCCCCTTGCCTCCGATTACCTTAGCTTTCGATGTACTTTTTACCTCTTGTATTTTGCGCTGTTTTTTTAATAGAATATCGTTTTTGTTGCAGGCCAGATTGAATCAGCTGCAAGAAGAGGCTGCCAAATTGGACCTTCTGAAGCCACAACTGTTGGCCACCGAGAAAGCAGTGAAAAATGCCCTCGACAAAGCACTGGACAAAAAGTTCAAACGATATCGAAAACTCAACAGTCAATGCAGCACGCCGCGCTCAGAATCTCGACTTTCCTCGGTCTCTTCGAGTTTACTAAGTTAGTTAGTTTGAAGAAGTCATCCTAAATTGCATGGTCTTGTCTTGTTTATGTTATTGATTTTCAAGTTTTTTATCCGATTATTCATTATGCTGTATTTAAATTTTGGGGTCGCCGACCTCCGCGAAGCACCCATTGCATTTATTTGCCTGATTGTTGTTTTTTCTAGTTACCACTTTTGTTCTTGGCTTTATCTGAGCAATTACTGGGGCGGGGGGGTGTTGGCTTCAAACTTCGTTAGGAACGGGTTCTCTTAACGACTAATTTTGCCCCTACCTTGGTGACCCTAGCGTTACGACTAAATAAATTTGAAAATTGGGTTCCAAAGAGTTTGAACTGAAAATTTTTTGGTTCGTGTCCGAGTTGAGTCCATTTTAACAATTTTTTCATTTTGTTTAAACTTTCCATGTTCATTCCTTTTCGAAATTTCCTTTGGTTAATTCAATTTCATTTAATTTCTACTTTTTTTAAAGTAATTTATTTTTAATTTAATTTCAGTGGATATAAATGCGGATGATATGGAGGAAGAATTTCGAGAGGAGTGTGCCATGTTTCTGAAGGAGGAGTTTTTGAAGTCAGCTCTGGAAGAGGAAGAAGCCAGGCAACAGCAACAACAGCAGCAAACGGATGGGATTTTTGGCGATGAAACAATTGTGAGACCGGAAGAAATTACAATGGGTCAAAAGTTGAGGTAAAGACGGAATCTTTTCAGTTAAAACGGAGCTTAATATGCAAGTGTTAAACTTTTGGTTGCTTAAGATAAATTTCCGCGCACCAGAGCCCCATTTCAATAAACTCACAGGCACACAAGTGACAGTAATTGTTATTGCTGTATCAGGTGATTTGTATTGAAGACACATGTAATTTCAGTACGAAGCGCTTGATTTTGCTGCCAAATGTGTCACCATAATATTGTGAGTTTATTGAAACAGGCCCCAGCAGGACTTAATTTCAGCTTTGTTTATCAGCAAATTCTCGCATATTATAGCCAAGCAGTTTTTCTAGAATTCTTGAAGAACAAAAGGACAGCTACAAGAACAAAAGGGAGTATGGACTGGACTTAGTTTTTTGCATTTTTAAGGCCGTTCGGACCATCATTGGAAAGTTTGGGCTTGGCCAAGACAGAAGAGGGGGAGACGTCAACTGCTGAACAGGAAACTGCCGAGGACAATAATTGTGATCATATAACTGCGGCTACTGGGTCTGCCACAGAATCTCAGACGCTTGATGTTAGTGGATTTTTAATTTTTGTAAAAAATCTTGTCCTCTATAAGTAGGTAATATTAGGTAATATTGTAGATATCGGTTTCAATCAAACTGTAGTGCTAGATGATGTCATTGGGAGTGAATTTTGTTATTTGTTGACTTCAGATGCTACGAAGCTATAGTCAGGTTTCTCGCTCCTTGTGAAATCGTCTAGTAGTCTAGCTTGCACATTCAGTGCGAAAGTTGGTAATTAATTGCTACCACAGAAATAAAACAAGCATTAAGCCAATGAGGTACGTTTTCGTGGCTGTGAATATTCTCGTTTTTGTGAATATGAACCTGTCCGCCACAACCCTCAAGTCTCGTAGTCCCCATTTCTCATTTGCAATAATCATTATTAATTTTGTATTTTACTCTATAATTGTGATCAGAAAAGACGATTTATAACTTTTCACAAGTTCAAGTCGGACCAATTTTTGACCATACATGGGTGTAGGGGGAGATTGCTCCCCCCAACCACACCCCGCCCCCCCCCCCTTCCCCAGAAAGGTCCGCTCACCCCCTCAGACTGGCTTTCACCCATTTTTATCTGTTTCAGGCACAGCCAAGCACCAGCGGGCTTAATTCCGGTCCCCTCGCTGAAGCCAGTGCTCGCTCCGCTGATCAGGATGATGAAAATTTTGACGATATTGACGACGACGAAATCGACAGTTATCTGCTGTCGCCCAAAGAAGTTAAAATGAAGTCCAAAATTTGGGTTGCGGTTAATGGCAGCTTTCTGGAGGTTAGTGCGAATGCGAAGTTGTGAAAATTTCTATATTTTAGGACTGTTAGTATATTTTGTGAATTTGTACGACTGGTAATTATTGCTAAAGTATCTTTGCAATTTTTATTGGTCATACCGTCATGCAACTGTTGACAGGTTGCAAATATTAAGTGTGACAAAGTAATAGCAGCCTGCTATGAGAAAGCTGTGTTTATCAAGACTTTCGTCTAAAGTTAGATAAAGTTGTACAAAAGTGTTTGAGTGGGATGAACCTAAAGTTTTTGACCACCTGAGAAAATTTGATTGGAGTTGCTAAGACTTGAATTTTTTGCAAAATAAGTGATAGTCAGTTTTTCTTGTTATTTGCTTTAGGAATTGGAAGAGCGAAGGAAACGCAAGGCAGAACTAGAAGCACAGAAGCAAGCCGAACGCGGAACGAAGCGAAAAAGGCCAAGACGGAAGAAAACGCAAATTCAAGCTTCCACTGCCGCAGAAGCGATCGAGAAAATTATTGTGCAGCAAAAGTTGTCGAAAAAAATCAACTATGAAGTGCTGAAAACTCTCTCGGTCCCGACCTGTGTGGATGATCTCAACAGTAGCTCAGCGAAGACGATGGACAAAAGTGAGGCACAGGAGACAAAGATGAGCAGTGTTTCTTTGTCCGCCGCTGGTCAGCCTAAAACAGTGAAAAGCAGTGAAACTGATCTGATGACGGATCAGAGCAGACTGACTGTAGCCGCCGCTGATCCGGATCAAATTAGTTGCAGTGAAGATGAGCGAACAGATGGACCGCAGAACGCCCTGGATCTCCTGAAACAGCACCAGACTGAACTCTATGGAGGCGATTTGACGGCGGATACTTCTTATTCAGAATATCATTGATGTTTGTAGATTTAGTTTACTGTGGTTCGCTCGTTCGTTTGAGCTAAGCAAGATTATTACTAGCAGTGGCTGTGATTGTGATAGGTTGTTCTATTGTTGAAGAGTGAGTGTTTGTATTGCTGTTGGCCGTTTAGTACTTTTTTGAAACAAACTGAAAATTTTGGAGGTGTTACTTTAATGATAGCTTTACTAACTTGAACGGAAATACCTCCGTTTAATATAGTGAATACTCTTAATACCGTAAGTGTAGCTTCACCACAAAAATGTAGCTAAAATAAAGAAAGTTAAAGGCTTAACACAGTGTTGCATTGTTATATTTCTGTTGGTTAAGCTGGTTTACAAGAATTAATACAGGTAGCTTACTCAGCGAATCAGATCAGTAAGATTTTATACACTGAACAAACTACTCAAGTGGTTTGTGGTCCTTTGCAACAACAGAACGCTTTGACTTCAACAGGTGTTTAGTGCGTATTTAGGTAAGGTAAGGTTAGAAAATTGGGGTATCTTATATGGCGTGGTGAGACTTGAGTGATAGAAGAAAAAGATAATTGTCAGATTTTGTTTTTAGTGTATGCTCCTGTTAAATGTTTGCATGCAAGTCTCCGTTTTTATTATTATACTGTGGTTGAAAAGTAAAAGTTTTGTCCCGTTGTTTGTGCGTACCTAGGTTACCTGTTATCCCAGTATACACTCTAGGCCAGTAGGTGCTGGGTTAAGAAAAGGCGTATTATTTTCCAATCAGTTTTAAAACTTCGTGGGACTTACATGTAGGAGCGAGGGATGGAAAGCCTACAAACCCAACAACCGGGGGGGGGTGGGGGGGTGGGCGCCTACTAAATCTTCTTACACTTCTAGGGTTTCATTTTGAGTAACCAATAGGAGGGAAAAATGGAAAGTCATGTTGGGTGATTGCCTATAATTTTAACTAATAGGAGCGAGGGATGGAAAGCCTACAAACCCAACAACCGGAGGGGGTGGGGGGGTGGGCGCCTACTAAATCTTCTTACCCTTCTAGGGTTTCATTTTGAGTAACCAATAGGAGGGAAAAATGGAAAATCATGTTGGGTGATTGCCTATAATTTTGACTAATAGGAGCGAGGGATGGAAAGCCTACAAACCCAAAAACCGGGGGGGAGGGGGGGTGGGCGCCTATTGAATCTTTTTACCCTTTTAATAATAATTTTAATATTTTTATTATTAATTGAGGGATCGTTTTGTTAATAAAAAGTACAAAAATTTTCAGTATTTTAGCCTATAGCATAAAACAGCGCGTAAATAGCGCAAATAGCACCCTCACGTGCTATAAGCGCTATTTTCAAGCCTATGAAAAAAATAGCGCTTATAGCATTTTGATGCGCTTTGAGAGATTGTATACGTACTAAAAAGTACAAAAGTTTTCATTAAAATAGCCGATAGCACAAAATAGCGCCTAAATAGCGCAAATAGCACCCTCAGGTGCTATATGCGCAATTGAATAAAATAAAAACTTCATCTAAGTCAAAATAGCGCCTCAGAAACAAAATAGCACCTGCCATGCGCTATTATAGCGCTGTGCTATTATAGCACTTTGATATTTTTCGGATTTGGAAATGTGCTATAATTTGCCAAAAAAGCGCTATTTTTCGAAGCGCTATAGCCGCTATTTTAGGTGCTATAAGCGCTATATAGCGCAAATAGCGCAAATAGCACTTCGATAGCGGGGGGGGGGGAGGGGGGGGGTACCTGTCGTAGCGTATATAGCGCAAATAGCGGGGGGGGGGTGGGGGTGGGGGGTGGCGTTTTTGAGCTGGAAACTATGATAGCGCAAATAGCGCCTAGGGGTGGGGGGGGGGGTAAAATCTCGTGCTCGTGCACGCTTACACGCGACATCTACCATATTTCTAGGGCATCTGCGGTAAACCCCCTTGAACTGCACCTCCAAAGCGCCACTTTGCAAATATATTCAAGAAGAAAAAAATTGGAAAAATATCCTATCTCGGATCCACGCTCTTCGTCAGTACCTTAATGTGAAAAGGGTGCTCCCCTTATAAGCCCAGTTCATACTTGTCTTTATGCTTGTCCCTATCAATTTATCCTTAATCAGTTTCAAGTAAACTACATGACCAAATGAGACAACTTTTTGCACGAAAGAAGTTTGGGTCAGGTCCGGTTAGCATGCAAAAATTCAGATGATAGGATTCAGTCAAAGCTGCACAATATCTGACAGAAAATGGTCCTTGTCCCTGTGTTCTTAAGAACAAGTATGAACCGGGCCATAGCTGAGCACCCTTTTCACACTTAATTTACTACAGACCAGCAAAATGTCACACAGTTGATCTCATTGCGATATTTTATTCTTCATTTTCTTCAACATACTCTCGAATATGGATCACAATTATGAAGTGTTATGACAAGTACTGTTTTACTATTTGTAAATGACAATAGGAGCATTTCATGAAATTGGGTAGATGTCGCGTGTAAGCGTGCACGAGCACGAGATTTTACCCCCCCCCACCCCTAGGCGCTATTGGCGCTATCATAGTTTCCAGCTCAAAAACGCCACCCCCCCCCCACCCCCCCGCTATTTGCGCTATATACGCTACGACAGGTACCCCCCCTCCCCCCCCCCCCCCCCCCCCCCTCCCCCCCCCCCCCCCCCCGCTATCGAAGTGCTATTTCCGCTATTTGCGCTATATAGCGCTTATAGCACCTAAAATAGCGGCTATAGCGCTTCGAAAAATAGCGCTTTTTTGGCAAATTATAGCACATTTCCAAATCCGAAAAATATCAAAGTGCTATAATAGCACAGCGCTATAATAGCGCATGGCAGGTGCTATTTTGTTTCTGAGGCGCTATTTTGACTTAGATGAAGTTTTTATTTTATTCAATAGCGCATATAGCACCTGAGGGTGCTATTTGCGCTATTTAGGCGCTATTTTGTGCTATCGGCTATTTTAATGAAAACTTTTGTACTTTTTAGTACGTATACAATCTCTCAATTAAAATTAAAAAGTTTAAAATTCTTTTAAAGTTTTACTTTGTGTTTTAATGAGTGATATAAAAAAATAGCGCATATAGCAAAACGATAGCGCATCAAAGTGCTATAAGCGCTATTTTTTTCATAGGCTTAAAAAATAGCGCTTATAGCACATGATGGTGCTATTTGCGCTATTTAGGCGCTATTTTGTGCTATTGGCTAATTTATTGACATTTTTTGTAGTTTTTATTACGGGGAATACGATCCCTTAATAAAAAAAAAAAATATTAAAATGATATTAAAATTTTAGTTTGTCTTCTGGTCGATGATATAAAAAAATAGCGCTTATAGCAAAACGATAGCGCATCAAAATGCTATAAGCGCTATTTTTTTCATAGGCTTGAAAATAGCGCTTATAGCACGTGAGGGTGCTATTTGCGCTATTTACGCGCTGTTTTATGCTATAGGCTAAAATACTGAAAATTTTTGTACTTTTTATTAACAATACGATCCCTCAATTAATAATAAAAATATTAAAATTATTATTAAAAGGGTAAAAAGATTCAGTAGGCGCCCACCCCCCCTCCCCCCCGGTTTTTGGGTTTGTAGGCTTTCCATCCCTCGCTCCTATTAGTTAAAATTATAGGCAATCACCCAACATGACTTTCCATTTTTCCCTCCTATTGGTTACTCAAAATGAAACCCTAGAAGGGTAAGAAGATTTAGTAGGCGCCCACCCCCCCCCCCCCCCCCCCCCCGGTTGTTGGGTTTGTAGGCTTTCCATCCCTCGCTCCTATTAGTTAAAATTATAGGCAATCACCCAACATGACTTTCCATTTTTCCCTCCTATTG